>CAUYQU010078441.1:0-29782 GCA_963574635.1 Cheracebus regulus | reverse complement strand
TTTCAGATGATATATATGTTACTGCATATTTACCAGAATGAGAGCATACTAACAAAGTGCTTTAGCCTGGGCAATAAAACAAGAATCCCATTCTCTCTCCCTCTTTCTCTTCCTCTTTCTTTCTCTCTTTCATTCTTTTTTGCTTTCTTTTGCTGTTTCTTTCTTTCTCCTTTTCTTTTTCTAAAAAAAAAAAAAAAAAAAAGATTGTGGCATCTCCCCCACCTTGCTCCCTCACTTGCCATGTGATATACCTGCTCCCACTTCATGTTCTGCTATGAGGAATAGCTTCCTGATGCCCCATCAGAAGCCTAGGAGGTTCCAGGGCCATGCTTCCTGTATATCTGGCAGAACTGGAAGCCAATTAAGCCTCTTTTCTTTATAAACTACCTAGTCTTGGATATTCCTTTTTAGAAATACAAGAACAGACTAATGCAGAAAATTGGTACTAAGGAGTGGGGCATTGCTATGCCTGAAAATGTTGAAGTAGCCTTGGAACTGGATAATGGGTAGAGGTTGAAAGAGGATAAAGGTTTCAGAAGAAGACAGAAAGATGAAACTTTGGATTTCTTAGAAACTGGTTAAAAGGTTGTGTTCAAAATGCTGATGGAAATATGAAAAGTGAAGGTCAGGCTGATGAAGTCTCAGATGGAAATGAGGAAGCTATTGGGAAATGGAGTAAAGATCGCCCATATTACCCTCTAGCAAAGAACTTGGCTCCACTGTGTTCATGTTCTAGGGATCTGTGGAAGTTTGAAGTTAAGAGTGATGACTTAGGGTATCTGGTAGAAGAAATTTCTAAGCAGCAAAGCATTCGAGAAGTGGACTGCCCGTTTCTAACAATCTGCAATCAGATATGGGAGCAAAGAAATGGCTTATATTTAAAAGGGAAGCAAAGCATGAAACTTTGGAAAAGTGTGGTAGAAAAGAAAAGAGCATTTTCAGGAGAATTCATTCAAACAGGCTGCAGAGCAACTGCTTTCTAGAGAGATTAGCATGACTAAAGGAGATCCACGTGCTAATACCCCAGACAATGAGAAAAGGGCCTCAACGACATTTCAGAAGTCTTCGGGAGAGCTCCTCTCATCACAAGCCCAAAGGCCTAGAAGGAAAGAATAGTTTTAGGGTCCATCCCTAGGGCTGCACTGCTTTGTGTAAATTATTTACTTCCAACATTGTAACTTGGAAGTAAATAATTTGTTTCTGATTTTACAGGCTCGTAGGTGGAAGGAACTTGCTTGAGTCTTTAATGATAATACTTTGGACTTGGAACTTTTGAGCTAATGCTGGAATGAGTTAAGACTTTGGGGGAACTGTTGGGAAGAGATAACTGTATTCTGCATTGTGAGAAGAACATGAGATTTGGGGGCTCAAGGGAAGGATAATATGATTTGGATGTGTGTCCCCTCCAAATCTCGTGTTGAAATCTGACCTCCAATGTTGGAGGTGAGGCCTGAGAGGAGATATTTGGGTCATAGGGGCAGATTTCTCATGAATGGCCTGGTGTTCTCCCCGTGGTAGAGTTCACATGAGATCTGGTTGTTTAAAAGATGTGGCACCTCCCCTACTCTCTCTTGCTTCCTTACTTGCCATGTGATGTGGCTGCTCCCACCTCACCTTCTGCCATGAGTCAAAGCTTCCTGAATACCCCACCAGAAGCTGAACAGATGCCATTGCTATGATTCCTGTACATGTGGCAAAACTGGGAGCCAATTTGTAGCAGGAGCGGCCACGGGAAATGGATCTCTTGGACACTGAATACAGGAGGAAGGAGCTTATTCAGCTGGGAACAAGGTGGCATAGTTGCCTAACAGCCAAGCTCGTCTAACAAAGGGAGGTTCAGCCTTTATATAGGCTTATACTTTAGATGTTACACGTGGAAGAATCTTAGTTTATAGCTTTAGAAATTACATATGAAAGGGTTCCAGTTTACAGTTTTAGGACTCACATGTGAAAAGATTTCTGTTTGATTTTGTTTTAAGTAAAAATAGTGTCTTCCAGAGAGTTTCCCCAAGACCAAGCATGTTATTTTCAGGAAGGAGATTCAGGAGGCACCAGCTGGTCTGCTCTCTCTTCTATTGAGATGCACAGTGGAAAACAGAGGGGAAGGGAATCCCAAATGCCTGGGTCTCCTTCCTCAAATTAAACTTTTTTTTTTTTTAAATAAATTACCTTGTCTCAGGTATTTCTTTATAGCAATACAAGAATGGTCTAATACAGTCTTGAACAGCCATTTCTCAAAATAAGAAATACAGACAGCCAACAAACACATGAAAAAATGAATGCCCAATATCACCAGTCCTCAGGAAAATGCAAATCCAAACCTCATTGAAATATTATCTTACACTAGTCAGAATAGCTATTACTAAAAAGACAAAAAACAACATATATTGGCATGAATGTGGAGAAAAGGGAATGCTCATACATTGTTTATGGGAATGTAAATTAGTTGAACCTCTATGGAAGACAGGGTAGAGATATCTCAAAGAACTACAAATAGAACTATCACTCAACCCAGCAACCCACTACTGCATATCTACCCAAAGGAAAATAAATATTTAAAAAGCACCTGCTCTTGTATGTTTAGCACAGCACTATTCACAATAGCAAAGTCATGGAACTAGCCTAAGTGTCCATCAGTGGTTGCTTGGATAAAGAAAATGTCATATATATACACCGTGGAATACTATGCCACCACAAAAAATAAAATAAAATAAAATAATCATGTCTTTTGTGGTAACATAGATGGAACTGGAGGCCATTATTCTAAGTGAATTAGCCTAGAAGCAGAAAATTAAATATCACAATGTCTCACTTATACGTGGGAGCTAAACAACAGGTACATATGGACATAAAGATGGAAATAATAGACAATGGAGACCTCAGAAGGAAAGAGACTTCACGTGAATGGGACGTGGATTGAAGAATTACCTGTTGGGTGCAATGTTCAATATTTGGGTGATGGGCACAGTTGAAGACCAATCCATACCATTATGCAGTATACTCCTGTAACAAACATGCACATGTACCCAGTAAATCTAAGATAATAATAACAATAATTTGAAAACCAAAAAGAACCTGTGTGTCAGAATGGAAAAAGAAACCTATTCCCTTAGGAAGCCAACTAAAAGCACCATGAAGAAAATTATAATCCAGTTCTTTAGAGACTTATAGCCAAGAAATACAACAGGATTTAGCCCAAACTGTAGTCAATTAATAAAAACTCAAAAATGAAGGTCAGGGCTGGAATCTAGTAACAGGTGTGTTCTACCTTTCATTCGAAACATAATTTATCTCTCTCTAGTCCCCCCTTTTCCACCAAAGAGAAATTAAAGTAAGACCAATTTGTGTACAAAATAAGTTTTAGGCTTATTACACTTGGTATGATTATTTGCATAAAGTGCAGCAAGAATTGTTTGTTGATATAGGCTCCTTTAAAGTTGGCTTTGTTGGAACATTAACTGGAAATGTTATTCTAATCTAAGCCTTGGTAAACTAAGGTCCAAATTATACTCTGTTTCAAAAGAAAACAAATTCTTACTGATCTTTTGCAAATAACTTTATTGTTGTAAAATAATAATACTCACAGGTTCCAAAATTTGGAGAATTCAGGTAGAGACAAAGTTAAATTGTGCTCATAAAAGTATCCTTTACAATCAGAATAGCAGCCTCATAAACAGGATGTTCTCCACTCACCTTGGAACTGCCATCCACAAACCAAGCAGTTCTTTGTCTGTCAAGTAAGAGCTGTTTCCCAGGTAATATAGAACCCAGCAGTTCTTCACACAGCTCCAGAATCAGTCCTAGGGAAAAAGAGGCTACGTGAAAAGTGAAAGTACACTCTGAAAGAAAAGTCAGAGATGGCTGATTAAGAGGTAAACCAGCAAAGACTGGCACTAGGAAGATTCCCTTTATGAAAGTCTTACATGATTCCTTGTAAGGGGCTGGGAAAGGGTGTTTTGCTAGTAAGCATGTTCTGGGTGCACATGCGCAGTAGCTGGTCCTCTGGGTGCACATGCATGGTAGCCGTACATGCTTGCTCATATAGCATGTGTCTCATTTGCATCTTAAGTCTCCACTCAGGAGTGTAACTTTCACTAACATAATGAGCAAAGGGTCAGTCTGAGGACAAGTAGAATTTAAAAGTGTGTGCTTTCTATAGGAGAAAGTCCCAAATGGAGATCATTTTGCTTCAGTGAACTTGACTACAATGCAAATGCAGGGTCTTACTGTGCTGACAGTGCAGTTGCCACATCCCAAGGACATGGTTACTTCCCTGCGTATCCTGCCTCAACTTTGCAAATGGTGATTTCCCTTAAATATATAAATTTTTTTCTCAATGGATTTCAAAAACTGATTAATAATTGGTCTTTCCAACTTAGCTTATTTCTTAATTAGATTACTGGCTTTAGAGTGAAGAATTTTAAGGAACAGGGCCAAGAAAACATGCCATTTTTAAGGCCTAAACCACACTTTTCTTACCAAACACACAAAGAACAAAGTAGCCCTCTGTAGTAATAACAATTTACTATAAACAACACTGCCACCAGCCACTTCTAACATCGTAGCTCTCGCCTATAACTGCCAGCCTGTCACACACACCAAGGTCAAGTCCTCTCACAGTAATCTATGGGACCCCCAAAGCCAAAGAGATCAGGTAAGACAATACAAAATAAAGCAGAGTTTTAGACCTGAGAAGAGATTGTCTGCTTACAACTCCCATAAGGAAAAACAGAGGTCCCTCCCAAAAATGGAGTGTGTATGGTGACCTTTTGTTTTCTTTACAGGATCCCAGGCTGTTAGAAATTATTTTAGGTTCCCTTATGTGGGCACTGAGGGTGGTGAGAGGAAGGAAGGACAGGCAGAAGTAAATGGAGAAACAGGCAGAATTTCCTTGACTGAGAAGCTTTACAGGGAGAGAACGTAACCAAAATGCAAGATCAGTCACTTGCTGCTCACAGAGTCCAATTAACAAGACTGAAGTCTGGTGTAAAGTTAGTGACTTTTTATTCAAAGCTAGTGGAAGAAGTACAGGCTTCCTGCCTTAAAGGCACCACTTTGCTTTTGGAGCAGACAGCAGGTGCTTTTAAAAGGGTCTTGACATGAATGGTGCTCAAGGGAGGGGATCCTTGTAACTTTCTTCGGTGCCTGATCTAGCAGGCGATCAAGCTGGTAAATTATACCTTCATGGTAGATGATGCCTTCACTGATGCCTTCATGGGCAGAACTAAGTTGTAAAAGTGACTGAAACTCCAGGTGGGAAAGAATTTCGCAGCAGGTATATTTTGGTTTGTAAATTGATTGTTCTTTCTCAAGTCAGTCTCCTGGTGGAGAGAGTTCTGCTCTGGAGCTTTTAAGCACATGCTTAGATGAACTTGCCCTCTAATGAGTATGTGGTGAAGTGGAGGTAAAAGTTTATGATTGCATTTTTAAAGAGCCAAGTAGGAAGTGGGGCACAGAGACAATGAAGGAAGGAGAAGAGAAAAAAATTTTTAAATAACTCATTCTCTCTTAGAAAAATGAGGATATCCAGTTACCCCCACTGCCAAGTCCCTTCCATTCCTATGGGATTGTGGTACCATATTAATTCTGGCCACTTCCTGCTGAAAGGAGGGGTGGTCATTGGGGGTTGGAATGGAACAGACCTATTTGAAGCTGGAAATATGCAGGAATACCCAGACTTACAGAAGATACTGGTTGGAGATTTATGGTGCAGCTCTGGAAAGTCTCTGAGAAATCCTGTTTTGCATTCCTCTGCAGAAGTTGCAACACCAGTAAGCTCCACAGTGGAGAAGTATGCCTATACTTGCAACCAGGGCCAAAGTTATAAGTAGCTTCCACCTCCAGGGTGGTCTTGACCTGAACCAGGATGCTAAACATTGTTCTAGTGACAATGTGACACTAGACACAGTTTTGATTTGTTGGTTCATATGTTGCAGGGCTATTAAGACCTCTCCTACATTATCCTGGATATACATGCAGCATTTACTCTTAATTACCATCCAGGCTTCCCACTGCCAATTGTAACCAGATATGATGACAGGTTGGCTAAATACTGTCCCCTTAGAAGTAAGGTTCTCCCTTAGAACTAAAGCTCTCTGTAACCACACTCCCCTTATGAATGAGTCCCTTAGAAGGCCCTTAGCATACACGTCCTCACAAAACCTTATGGACCAGCTTAGTCTGACTGGACTCAGGAAGACCCCTCACCAAACCCAAGGCTGACAGGGAAGGTCCTCTCCTGGAGTTTAGATTGAGGGAGCCAGGGAGGCTGATAAGGCCTCTCCCAAACCCAGAGCTGACCAAGTTTTTCCCTCCAGGATCTGGATGGAGGGAACAAGGTCAGGGACTAGGAAGGAGCTGTCCGTGGAAGGGAAAAGGATCAATAAATGAGTCTCCCAAAAAGTCAAAAATCACCAAATATCAAACTAAAAGCATTCCCTCACTGGGAATCGAACCCAGACCATGGGAGTGAAATCATGGAATTATGACTGTTCAATCACAAGGCAGAAAGGCTTTTTCTCCCTTGGGGTATCTGAAGTAAGTAGTTCAGGCCTACAAAGGATTTTAACTTTGTTTTAGGTCAGATTTTTACTCTTTAATTTAGATTGGTGAAAATGTAATTGCAGTTTTTACTGTTAAAAGTAATTGCAAACCTCATTTTTAAGGCCAGTCATGACACTATTTTCTTTTTGTAAAAAAAAAGTAATCTTCCCATCATTCTTAAATATGTAAGTCACTAGGGTCTCTTATGATGGCTGATCAGAGACTGTGTCCTTAGAACTAAAGTTCTCTATACTGTGGTGCTAATGATCTCTTTGATGCCCCTTATACAGGGAATAGCTGCCAGGGGACCACATAGCCCACTCACAGTTCTTGATTCCCACTTTCATACTTATAAATAGCTATGTATTTATATATTTATTTGTGCTTCAAAAATAGATGCAAGCTGGGCACAGTGACTCATGCCTGTAATCTCAACAGTTTGGGAGGCTGAGGTGGGTGGATCATCTGCTTCCAAGGGTTTGAGACCATCCTGGCCAACATGGTGAAACCCCATCTCTACTAAAAATACAAAAATTAGCCAGGTGTGGTGGTTCATGCCTGTAGTCCCAGCTAATCGGGAGGCTGAGACAGGAGAATCACTTGAACCCGGGAGGTCAAGGTTGCAGTGAGCTGAGATCATGCCATTGCACTCCAGCCTAGGCAACAAGAGTAAAACTCCATCTCCAAAAAAAAAAAAAAAAGAAAAAAGAAAAAAATTACATACTTAAAGGAAGAAACAAATACACATCTGGATTTTTGCACTCCTCTTCACCACTTCAACCCAATGAAAAATGAAATGCATCCTATGTTCCCATTTCATAGCTGTTGCAATAACCTTTGTTAAAACTAAATTTTCTCTTTTGTGGATCATGATGAATTTATGAGCTTTCATAGACAAGGCATTTTAAACTCTCATAATTTTTGTTATTTAAATTGTCCCAAGTTGGACAGTGAGAGCCCTATTAACCTGGTTTCCTTGTCCTCTGTGCACTCTCTCTGACATTTCATTTTCAACAGTAGTCTTGCCCTCTTCTAAGAAGATAATGTTCTCTCCACAGTATTGTTTGTCTACATCAGCTATTCTCTTTTTGGAGAAAAAAGATAGAGAACCAAGTAGAAGCACCAGGGTTGCACAGGACATTAATAGTGAGCAAAAGAGCTACTTCTGATGGGCAAGTTTGGGAAACTGAGCTAGAAAAGACATTTATTTTTAGGAATCTGAATTTACATTGCTTCTTATGGTTTGAGATGTTATTGACTATGGAAACTCTCTACTTTATTAACCAAGTCCAAATTGGTGAAATCCACCTATATTCTTCAGAAGTAAACCCCTCTTTTCCCCTCTTTGCCACCCTCCATTGATGCTATCAATGTTCTTTGCAAAATTGTGGCCTTTCATCTGGCATAGATGTATCATCCCAGGACTACCAGTGGGATATTTCTCCTAAAACTTTCTGCCTGCACTGCAACTTGGAGAGCTGGTTTAGTCCTGGCCTTCTCTCGTGGTGAAGGTCATTTCTTCCCTATAATTCATCTCCAATTATCTCTTCCTCTGCTCAACTAACAGAAGAGTGGGCCACATTTCCTGGCAAAAAGACACCAGAAGTAAAAGCTAGTCACACATACTTGAAGGACCTCCCTATTCTCTAAGTGTCATTGTTCTATGATCTCATAGCTTCACCCACACTGTTTCCTAAAATTCTATCTTCTCTCCCTCTTCTCCTTTTTGCCTAGAGGTGTTGGTTGGTGCCAGGGTATTAGTCAGTGTTGCTGATGTAACGATCACAAAACTGTAGGCTTATAAGAAAAAACATTTTCTTTTCACTTACTGGAGCTTTGCTCAATGTTGTGGGTAGGCTGTGAGCCTGCTTCATACTTCTTCATTCTGGGATCCACACTAACAAACAGCAAAATCCTGGGAAGTGGTACTCTCACAGCAGAGGTAAATTACCAGTAAAATTGATATAAATTTACAATATCTCATAGGGTTTGGCTCAGATGTACCATGTGTCATTCCTTCAGTCAAACCATGCCACGGGGTCAAATGCGGCATCAGTGAGGTAGAGAGATATATTCCTGCAGAATGAAAGGGACAGTGCAAGTCACGAGGCAATATGTGAAGATGTAGAACCATCTAACAGGGAAAGAAGAAAGAATTATTAGGAATCATAATTCAATTGACCACAGCCACTTCTCTAAACTGTCACCTACCAATAAGCCCATGGAAAAGGCCATCTGTGGCAACCTACCGCTGCAGCCTCTGGCAATTTTACGAACTTAAAATGCAAAATAGTACCTTTGTCCCAACTTTGACAGTCAGCCGTTATTCTGGAACACTATAAAAATGTTCACGTAATGTAAATCCTATTTTTACAAAACAAAAGAGGGAATTTTTTTTTTTTGAGGTGAAGTTTCACCATTGTTGCCCAGGCTGGAGTGCAATGGCACCATCTCAGCTCACTGCAACCTCTGCCTCCTGGGTTCAAGTGATTCTCCTGCCTCAGCCTCCCGAGTAGCTGGGATTACAGTCATGTGCCACCAGGCCTGGGTAATTTTTTGTATTTTTAGTAGAGACAGTGTTTCTCCATGTTGATCAGGCTGGTCTCGAACTCCTGACCTCAGGTGATCTGCCTACCTCGGCCTCCCAAAATGCTGGGATTACAGGCATGAGCCACCATATCCAACCAGATTTTTTTTTTTTAAGATGCAGGTATTTCTCATAGACAGGCTTGAAAAACAACTGTAATCAGGGAAGTAAGAACCACTAGAATTTTTAGAGACTTCCCTCCCTCCATATCTTTACTCTAGATGTCCCTTCATACTTCTTTCCATACAGTGGAACACAGAAGTGCTACTACTTCTTGTTCAAGAGGCAGGCTTAGAATGGGTCTATATTGTCTTACTGCTCAATGCAGTTTTCTGGGAAAGGAATTATTATTGGCTCAACTAGAGTCAGATGCCCACCCTTTGTCTAATGAGCTATGGCTAGGCTGGGGACATTTCATGGAGAGCAAACATAGCAGTTCATCCCTGGGTGACTCCATGGACTTGGGTGAGCAGGTAATTCCTAGGAAAGATGAAAATAATGGGAATGGGTCAACTACATCAAAAGGTGTCTGTCTACTCAGTCTCATTTAAAGGTCATTATAGAAGAATAAAATCTAAGAGGTTTCTCTTGGCTTTTGCCGGAAAGTTACTGCTCTTTAGCAGAGAATAATATCAGTGGGTTGATGCCAAAAGCTTTTTGCAAATAATTGCAAAGCAGTGGGGAAAATCAGAGACTGCCATTTTAAGTGCCTTATCTCAAAATAATAATTAGTATTACTTGTTCTCTTTATTTCTCTACAGAAAAGGAGTCCATTCATCCTCTATAATTGCTATACTACATCTTTGTTAAAATGCCAAGAAGATTTATTCTAAAAGAAGGCACCAAAGCGATGGGGGTAAGGACTAAGTGCTACTTGGTTTAATAAATGACTAGTGTGGCTTCTTCCTAATATAAAAAGGAAAAGACATTGACCACATCTTCCCCAAAGGAAAGAGAATTGACAAAAGTGTCCGAAGGTGATGATAACTAGCCTAAAGCTAACTGGACTCAAATGATGGACCCAAAAACCATTCTGGAGTAGTTCAACGTTATCACAACCCACCCAGGGTTCTAACAAATACAGAGTTCGCTGATATATGAGAGGTCCATTTTCTGCCTGTGTTTGTAAACAGTTTGAATCAAAGCTCATCAATCATAAAGTGGTCAGGTAATGGGCCTAAAACCAGAAAAGACTATAGACCCTGGGGCATTGTACTGTCAACATGTTCCCCTTACATTTAGCTCAGGTGGATCATATTCTGCTTCAAAGCTCTCCTGCTCAGCTCTCCTCTCAATCTTAGAATGTTATACCCTTTCATATTATCTACCAATTTTTGTGGGGCTTTGTATCACATTTGTATTTAAGTCAGCAACATTAAAGCTTACACTAGGAAAATTCCCAACATATCAAATCTATGATTATCTGCAGCTGGTTGAGACCTATGCAGTACACTGTCAGAATGCAGGGCATAAGTACATGCAGTAAAGCCCCATATATATAGTAAGGGCAGGGAACTGGTGGTTTCTCTGCACTATCCCCAGTACAAGTAGTGTTTTAGGTCTAGGTTGGTCGCTTCACATCTGCTTATCTGGCCTGGAAGATGGTGGTGGCAATGTGTTTGAGAAAGTATAGGCCTATTACTGGCCACCTATTGACCTACCAGTGATATCTACCACCTAAGGGAGGATGACGGGTTTAGGATCTGCGATGGTTAATTTTAAATATCAACTTGACCAGATTCAGGAATATCTAGAAACCTGGTAATGCATTATTTTGGGATGTGTTTGCTGCAAGAGTGTTTCCAGGAGAGATTAGCACGTGAGTTTGAATGGACCAGGTGGGGACGATCCATCCTCAATATGGGTAGATTGAATCTGCTAATAATCTGAAGACAGCAATAACAGAGAAAAGGCAAATATGTCAGTCTACTGCTGGAACTAGGACATACTCTTCTTCTCCTGTTTTTAGACAACAACTTCAGGCTCTGTGGCCTTTGAAATCCAGGACTTAAACCAGTGGCCCCCCAGGTTCTCTGGCCCTTGGCCTTGGACTGAGAGTTACGCCATTGGATTCCTTGGTTCTAAGGCCTTCTAACTTTTGGACTGAGTCATGCTACAAGCATGCCAGGGTCTCCAGCTTGCTGATGGCCTCTCATAGGACTTCTTAGTCTCCATAATTGCATAAACTGATTTCCCTAATAAATGCATTCAATCTATTGAGTTCTGTCTCTCTGGAGAATCCTGACTAATACAGATTTTGGTACTAGAAGTGGTTCTAGAGGGACAGAATTTTAAGAATTAGCATCTTTAATTGATTTGGGGGTTTCTGGAATTAGCTCTCTAATCTGATTAGACCTGAAAGTACAAAGGGCTTTATTTCTAATACTACAGACAGTTCTGATATTCCATGGTATGAACTGTTTATAAATATATACAAAATGAATGCATTTGATACTCCTAATTCACCTCTTATAAAAGGCAAGAAATTTAGTGACTCTGTACATTATATTTTTGAACATTTGTGGAAAACCAAGAAATGTAATGATCTCAGTTGCTGTTCTTATCATTGCTGGACAAAGTGACAAAAGGTTTCCAATGGGCTGGCTGCAGTTTGTTCTTCTCTGGAGGCTGTACCTTACAATGGCAACTGCAGTTACCATGGTAGAAAGCCAGCCCATTGGAAAACTTAAATGGGAGAAGAATAATTAGATTCTGAGGTAGCAGAGGCCAATCATCAACGGGTTTTGGATCTGTAAACTGGCTCAAGTCTGGAAATCGACTGAGGGGTGATAATTTTCTGTTTTCATGTTTTGAGGTAGACTCTTGTTAACTTGACCAGAAAGTTTTCTGCTTGTACAGCTCAAGAAAGAATTTAGTAGGCTTCCTATCTATTTCACATCTAGGAACACTATGATTAACCAATAAGCCAACACCACAGATCTACAGAACAGACTGTTCTGATTCTTGTCTTGACTCTGCTTACTATCGTGGTAACTGTGCCCACCTTGCCTTTGACGGCTGAGTGCTACCATTTGGCCTCTCTTCCTCAGAATCTAATTATTCTTCTCACATTTAAGTTTTCCAATGGGCTGGCTGCAGGTTTCTCTTCTCTGGAGGCTGGACCTTACAATGGTAACTGCACAGTGTTCTTAGATATCAATGAAAGGTAAGCCATGTCCCTGCCAAGAAAGGACCCTGGTATACTACCTAAAATTTATGCTGCTAATCTTTCTCCCATACTTCCCCAATGGGACCTATGGCCTTTTGACAGCATAACTGTTTATTGAGGAAAGGGAAATAATCAGTACTTTCAGGGAGTACTGGATACTGGCTCTGAGTTGACATGGATTCCAGGAGATGCCAACCATCACTGTGGCCCTCCATTTAGAGTAGAGGTTTATGAAGGCCAAATTATTAATGGAGTTTTAGCTCAAGTCCAACTCACCGTGGGTCCAGTTGGTCCCCAGACCCATTCAGTGGTCATTGCCCCAGTTCCAGAGTCCACAATTAGAAAAGACAGCTGGCAGACTCCCTACATTGGTTTCTTAACCTGTGGAGTATGGTAAGAAAAGATAAATGGAAGCCTCTAGAGCTGCCTTTCCCTAGGAAAATAGTAACTCAAAACCAATCCTGCACTCTTGGAGACATTGCAAAGATTAGTTACACCATCAAGAACTTGAAAGATTCAAACGTGGTGATGCCCACCACATTTGCATTCAACTCTCCTGTTTGGCCTGTGCAGAAGGCAGATGAATCCTGGAGAATGACAGTGGATTATTGCAAGCCTAAGTAGTGACTCCAAGTACAGCTGCTGGACCAGATATGGTTTACGTGCTTGAGCAAATTAACACATCTCCTGATACTTGGTATGCAGCTATCGATCTGGCAAATGCCTTTTTCTCCATCTCTGCCTGTAAGGCCTACCAGACACAGTTTGCCTTCAGCTGGAAAGGCCAGTTATACACCTTTGCTGACCTACCCCAGGAGCATATTAACTCTCCAAACTTATGTCATAATTCAGCTTGCAGGGACTATGGCACCATTCCCCAAGGTGCTACTTGGAGGCAGGTTGATTATATTGGACCACATTCATCATGGAAGGGGCAGCATTTTGTCCTTACTGAAGTAGACACATATTCTGGACATAGATTTGTCTTTCCCGTATGCAATGCTTCTGCCAAAACTCCCATCCATGGATTTACAGCCTTATTCTCCATTATGATATTCCATGCAGCATTGCTTCTGACCAAGGAATTTACTTTATAGCCAAAGAAGTTTAGCAGTGGACTCATGCTTATAGAATTCACTGGTCTTGTCATGTTTGCCATTATCCTGAAGCAGCCACCTTAATAGAATGGTAGAATGGCCTTTTGAAGTTACAGTTCCAGTGCCAGCTTGGTGACAATACTTTATAGGGCTGGGACAAGGTTCTCTAGAAGGCTCTATATGCTCTAAATCAGCATCCAACGTATAGTACTCTTTCTCTCATAGCCGGGATTCACAAGTCCAGGAATCAAGGGGTAAAAATAGGAGTGGCACCACTCACCATTGCCCCAGTGACCCACTAGCACAATCTTTGCTTCCTGTCGCTGTGACTTTATGCTCTATTTTTGTCAAACTAACAAGATGTCTTATGTAGAAGTCTTAGTTTCAGAGAGAAGAGTGCTTCCACCGGAAGCGACAACAATGATTTCATTGAACTGAAAGTCAAAGCTGTCACCCAGCCACTTTGAGCTCCTCATGCCTCTGAGTCAACAGGCAAAAAAGAGAGTTCACGGTGTTGGCTAGGGTGATCAATCCAGGAAACCAGTGGTAAACTGGACCACTACTTCACAATGAATAGAGGTAAAAAATGAATATGTCTGGAATACAGGAGATCCCTTAGGGTGTCTCTTAGTGCTGTCATGCCCCATGATTAAGGTCAATGGACTATTACAACAACCCAGTCTTTGCAAGTCTGTGAATGGCCCAGACTCTTCAGTATTAAAGGTTTCAGTTACCGCGTCAGGTAAAGAACCACGACCAGCCAAGGTTACATGATTCCCAGGCACAACCCAAAAGTAGACAGCCGTAGCACTGTAGCCCCTTTCTGGGGCATTCCTGAAGAAAATAATAAAGGAAAATCTTCCCAGTGGACAGAGTTTCAAGCAGTACACCTGGTTGTATATTTTGCTTGGAAGGAGACATAGCCAGGTGTGTGACTGTATACTAATTCATGGGCTGTGGCCAATCATGTGGCTGGAATGTCAGGGACTTGAAACAAATATGATTAGAAAAGTGGTGACACAGGAGTCTAGAGAACAGGTTTGTAGATAGACTTCTGAATAGGCAAAACACATAAAGATATGTGTGTCCCATGTTAAAGTTCACCAAAGAGCAACCTCAGTAGAGGAATTTTTTTTTTTTTGAGATGGAGTCTCTCTGTCACCCAGGCTAGAGGGCAGTGGTGCAATCTCAGCTCACTGCAACCTCTGCCTCCTGGGTTCAAGTCATTCTCCTGCCTCAGCCTCCCCAGTAGTTGGAATTACAGGCATGCATCACCATGGCTGGCTAATTTTTATATTTTTAGTAGAGACGGGGTTTCACCATGTTTGCCAGGCTGGTCTTGAACACCTGACCTCAGGTAATCCACTCACCTTGGCCTCCCAAAGTGCTGGGATAACAGGTGTGAGCCACCACACCCTGCCAGCAGAGGAAGCTTTTAATAATCAAGTGGATAGGATGACTCTTTCTATGGATACCACTCAGCCTCTTTCCTCAGCCACCTCATCATTGTCCAATGGGCCCATTAACCAAGTGGCCATGGTGGCAGTGGCAGGGGTGGAGGTTATGCATGAGCTCAGCAACATGGACTTCCACTTGCCAAGGCTAACTTGGCTACAGTCACTGATAAGTGCCCAATATGCCAGCAGCAGAGATGAACATTGAGTTCCTGATATGGCACTATTCCCTGGAGCGATTAGCCTGGTGACACAATGGCTACATTGGACCATTTCTATCACGGAGGAGGCAGTGTTTTCTTCTTACTGGAATGGATACTTATTCTGGATATGGTTTTACCTTCCCTGCATTCAATGCCTCTGCAAAAACTACCATCTGTGAACTTAAAGAATGCTGTATCTATTGCCATGGTAATTCCACACAGCATTGTTTTTGATCAATGAACTCACTTCAGAGCAAATGAAGTGCAACAATAACCTCAAGCTCATGTAATCTGCTGGCCTTACCATGTTCCCCACCATTGTGAAGTAGCTGGTTTGACAGAATGATGGCATGAACTTTTGAAGACAATTACAGCACCAGCTAGCTGGCAATACCCTGTTTAAATGGGGTAAGGTTCATTAGCAGGGTGTTTCTCCCAAAGCTAGGATTCACAGGTCCAGAAATCAGGGAGTGAAAATGGGAGTAATACCACTCACTAGTACTCATAGTTACCTACTAGCAAAAATTTGCTTACTGTCCTGAAACCTTATATTCTGCCTGTCAGATGTCTTTATTCCAAAGGAAGAAATGTTTCTACAAGGAGACATAATAATGATTTCACTGAACTGGAAGTTAGGACTGCCAACTAGCCATTTTGGACTTTTTATGTCTCTGAATCAGTTGGCGAAGAAGGGAGTTATTGTGCAAAAGGGGTTATTGATACTGACTACCGTGAGGAAATTTGGCCTATTACTTCACAGTTAAGGAAGCATATATTAGTAATACAGGAAATCCCTTAGGGTATTTCAGTATTACCATGTCCTGTGATTAAGGTCAATGGAAAACTACAACAACCTAATTGGGACAGGACTACTGATGGCCCAGACTCTTCAGGAATGAGTGTTTGAGTCAACCCACTAAGTAAATCATCTCAGCCTGCTGAGGTGCTTCCTGAAGGCAAAGGAAATACGGACTGGGTAGTGGGAGAAAATACTTATAAATACCAGCTATAACCATGTGGCCAGTTACAGAAATAAGGACTGGCATTATCAGGAGTATTTTTCCTTATTTTGTTATGAACATGTTTGCATTACATATCTTTGTTTTCTTCCTCTCTTATCCCCTTATCATGTAACATAAGATGTGTTGACTTTATATTATAGTTTTTAAGTTGTGGTATTTCAAGCAAAAGAGTAAACGTCACTCAAGAGTTTTGCATCCTCTTCTGGAAAAGTGCTAGTGCATTTTTTGTTGCATGCATGATAGCTGTTAGGCCAAAGTATATCTTACTTTGGATATTAAGTATGGTTTCACAAGATGTATATGACTGCTAAGTGATGAAGTTGACTTATGATGGGTATTTTGTGTATCCACTTATCTCTGTCAAAAGGTGCCTAGTTATTCAAACACTATTATGGCTGTTCCTGTGAGGGTGTTTGTGGATTAGATTAACATTTAAATCACTGGTCTTTGCATAAAGCAGATCGCCCTTCATAATGTGAGTAGACCTTATTCAATCAGTTGAAGGTCTAAGTAGAATGAAAGGCTGACCTTGCCCCCTCCATTTCCCTCATCCCTCCTCTTGTGTGGATCAAGAGGAATTTTCCAGAAGACTGCCTTCAAGCTTTATCTGCACCATCAGCTCTTCTGTGTCTCCAACCTACTGACCCACACTGTAAATTTTGGACTTGTCAACCAAAATTCACAGAGTATGTATACAGATACAGAGTAGATCAAAGAAAATGACTGAGGCAACTCTAAATCATTTTAAGATGTTTCAGAAATAACCCAGAACCACAGGGAAAATTGTGATCCATGCTTTTTCTGAAGAGGGTCTGGGGACCTCAATATCCAAAGGCAAAAGCACAGGTATTGAGGAAAGAGGAAGAAATTTTTTAAGGGCATGAATAGATAAGAGGCAAGCAGTTGCATCCTTTTGAGTCTTTCATCAGCCATTCACTGAATACACAATTTACACATGAGAGGAGGGTACAGGAATAATTACTTATACATTTGTCTAGTCCAGTAAATCTTCATTTTTACATGAGATAAAATAAACGTAGGGCAGAGGAAGCAATCAGATATGCATTTGTCTCAGGTGAGCAGAAGGACGACTTTGACTTCTGTCCTTTGTCCCATACCTGTGAAGATATCTACATATAATATATATTATATATGCATATATGTATATATAAAATATATAAGGTCTGTTTCTCCGGAGAACCCTGAATAATATACCTTTATATAATCTCAATACTGGAACAGAAACCTATAAATTCCCTATGAACATGAATTTTAAGGTAATCTGATTAAAGTAGCTTTAATTCACTTAAAACTACCTAAATGGATCAATGAGAAAGAATGGGCACCAGAGGGTAAAGCAGTTGCAGGGCAGGTGATGTTGATTAATCTCCAACACAGCTCCTTCAGTGGTTACACACATCCTAGTCACTGGTATGTGCAGGTGGTTCTATTCCAGCTGGAGGATAAAGCCCAGCTCTAAGCAGGCCACAGAGAACCACTTCACGTAAGAGTTACAGAAAACCAGGAGTCACTAGAGGGCCTGTTGATATTCACTTGGGGTGGCTGGCAAAATATTAGCTAAATTATAGATTGTAATCTCAAACCTTTTGGAAGGCCAGAAGGTTTTATTGGAGCAGGCTGAAGGCAGCCATCTCACTTACATTAGCATAGGGAAGAGAGACGATAAAAGGCTTTCCCAGTTTAAGATTGTTTATGCCAAATCCCTTTGTCACTACTCTAACTGTTTACTCATGTAAATTTTGTGCTGGATGAACCTCTCAGGGGGACATCAATGGGGAATTACCTGTTAAAAGTTAATAGTAATAGTGTCTACTCTGGGCCCAGAACCTAAAGCTGTTATCAGTCAGAAAACCATTCTTTTAACCATGTTAATTATCCACAAGTATGTTAACTTAGAACATCTGTTGTAAAATCTGACTGAATAAATGTAATGATGGAGAGGGAGTCTTGGTCGATTGACTGCAGTTCGCCCTCTGAAAGCAGCCAACGACCATCCCTAGCCCATTTGAATCACTGTAATGGTGTAAGGGTGTGTTCATTCATCCATCACTGAGTCAGGGTCTGCAGGCCAGACCTCTGCAGGTGGTGGTCCACTTCTCAAGGATCTGCTTGCCTGCTTTTTTGAACAAAATCTAGAGCTGTGATCCAGACTGGTTATAAATGTCAGCACTGGGTGCGGGAGTGGGCAGAGCAGAGAGAAACTGAAGTCCAAGTTGCAAACAAGAGAGGATGAGGGAAGTAGGCAAGATCAAAAGTTCCTATTTGGGATTCAGGGTGGAGAACAAGAGCTGAGTCTACAGGCTGGAGCTGACCTCAGAGAACCAACTATATATAGGAGGGAGGCAGACATCAAGGCAGCACCACAGGGGTCCTCAGAGCCCAAGTCTCCTTTTGTTGAGTGTCCTGAGCCAAACAGACAAATAGACCTCTGTTTTTTACTTAACTAGAGCCAACTAGAATAATAAATACTAATTATCTCTAAAGACTGCTATGAAACAAAAACAGATACTCCCTGTTTAAATAAATAAGGATATCCCACCACCCAACTGTGGCTGCCATTTCTCTATTCAGCCTGCTTTCTCCCTGACACATAATTCTTTCAATACTGCTTCAGAAGTACCAGGGTAAACCAAATGTTCTCCTAACCTCTCAGTCACCCAGATTGTGATCATCTGTGATAGATTTGACTTGAGTAATAATGTTGGCTCTCTCTTCTCACAGGCTGTGCAAATAATGATTGGCCTGATTCACAGTGCACTCGGAACTCTCTGGATTCATTGGATTTTGATAGGAGAGGATTCAAGTCATCCTGGTCCTATCCCTATAATTGTTGTAGTAATTTACTCATTTTTGTCATCACTTTTTGTGAGTAAACTATGGTATTGATTTTGATTCATTTATTTTTTTTCTACTGAATTCAGGTGGTCTAGAAAGGGGCTAAAGACTCAATCTCTGACTTAAAGGAGCCAATTTTAGAGTGAATATAGACTTAGAAATGCCTTGTGTTTGTTGTATGTTTTAATAATTTTCTTGAGAGGGTCAGGTGCCTATATGGAAAAGATATTAAAGGAGTATGCTTGAAGAATAATAAAGAGAGTGGCTATTTAACTTTAAGGCTTATCTTTTGCAGAGTGAAAAATCCAAAGGCCTTAGCTTAATGTCTGGGACTACAGAGGCATTTTTTAGACAGATTGTATACAGAAAGAGAAAAAAAGGAGACCTAGGGGGACAGGAGGAATTTGGGGAAATTAAACAGAGACTTCTAACATGGATGTTCTGAATAAGGATATTATAATAATTCCATGGTAAGAGTTGCCAAAATTCCCACCAAGGGGGCTTAATGACAAGTAGGAAGTTTACCCAAGGTTAAATTTCTCCATAGACGAGAGTTTCATTACTTCCTTACCCACAACATTGTACTTTTCAACCAAAAACAAGACTCCAAGGGATAAAAGATTTAGTATAACCAAGTCCCTTTTGCTTTATGAAAAAGCCTCTCAGACATCCACATACAGCCATTTCATCCAGAGAAGGGCCTGGTGATCTCTGATCTGGTCAAAATATATTATTTCCTTTAAGACTTTCCTATAGTGGGAGTCCTCAAGTGGAAGACATTTAGTAACACTGAGAACTTTCTGGAAAGAATGTATGTAATAAGGAAAAATCATTTAAACTAAAATAATACAATCAATCATCTATTGCAAATCATCTAGAAAGAATCCTCAGCCCAAGATATGGAAGAGGAGCATATGACAGATATTTAGCCATAGAAAATAACTCTTCAATTTTATATCTCTTGTGTATCAGGAACCTTCAAAAGGCATTTCAAGTTTATTTTACCTTAATTGCCACAACAACCCCATGAGATAGCTATCATTCATCTCCATTTTACAAACAGGAAAACTGAGGCTTAGAGAACTTAAATGGCTCTCACAGAGTGACACAGTAATAAAGTATCAGAGGTAAAAACAAATAAACACAAGCTAAGATGCTTCTGCTTTCATGACAGGATTTCATTTACCTGGGTTGAAGGGTCCCCAGTCCCCTTCTTAGCATGTTTGAAACATCTTTTATAACATCTGCTGCAGGCAAATTGAAGACAGGAATATAATACTGGACAAAATTTAATTCTTGGTATACCAGAAACAACAATCCTTTCAACTAGTGCCAGAAGGTGATGATAGCACTTAGGATAGGATGTTTGTGGAAGGCAACCTATAAATCTTCAGATCTGATGCTTTCTGAAACTATCTTCCATTCATGAATTTTTTTTATAACATTATGGGGGAAACCATAGTTCTTGCAAGTGGGAGCCACCACACTAGCCCCTAGGAATTGTTTTCTAATAATTCACTTCATAGGATCAATAAATGACAATTAAAACTAAAAACAGAAAAAAAACAAGTGCATGTCAAGCCTGGAAGAAGCGCCCTAGTGGTGGGCCACATGGTGATAACACATTTAACCTCTTGACAGCGTGGAAGATATGCTTAGCGGATTTGCAAAAAACAAAACTAAGAGGGCAGCCCGATTGCCAAGGTCCCTTCCAGTGCAAAACCCTACTCACACACACACAAAAAAAGTGAAGTGCCTACAACTTGTCCTCATAAAATCATTGTGAGATCTCTGAGTCCCATCACCTATGCAATTAATGACCAGAGACTTTAAAACATTTTTCATCCCTATAACAGAGAAAAAGTGAATCTATTTAGAAATTATACTAGGGGTCACTACAGACATCAAATGGGGTTTTCATGTTAAAATCACTTCCTTCAGAATATTCAGTGCTACTTCGGCTATCAAGAATGCCACTGGCTCTAGGGAAAGAAGCTATTGAGAGGATTATCATAAGGCATTGTGTGTTTATAAATACTTATTTCTATCCCCAGTTCATCAACTCAGGATCCAGCAGCGTAATACAGAAGCCTGCGACAAGATATAAGGTATGTCAGAATGTTTGAAGCAACTCTAAATATTAAAAGGTTACTTGGTGCAAACCAAAAAAAAAAAAATAAAAGAGAAATTACTGCTTCTGAGCCAACATTTTTTGGGGAAAAAGATTTCTCTAAATATTTAAATTAAAAAAATTATTTAATTTTTGTAAAGATATGCTCCAGTGCATCCTCTATGGGTGTTGGAGGAGGATACAGTGTGAGCAATAAGATTGTATACAGAGACAGACTTGAGAGTTTCCAGGAAATAAATCAAGGAGCTATCTCAAGGAGCATTATAACCAAACAAAACTCGAGACAAGGTCATACTCTACAACCTTGGCTGGAGTGCAGTGGCATGATCATAGCTCAGTGCAACCTGAAACTTCTGGGCTTAAATGATCCTCCAGCCTCAGCCTCCCAAAGAGCTGGGACTGTAGGTGTCTGCCATCACAACTGGCTAATTTTTTCATTTTTTGCAGAGATAAGGGTCTTGCTATACTTCCCAGGCTGCTCTTGAACTCCTGACCTCAAAGCACACTCCTGCCTTGGTCTCCTAAAGTGCTGGGATTATAGACATGAGCCACTAGACCCAGCCAACAAGCAAAACTTCGACCCTGAAAGTCAAAGCATTGGGAATGCAAGAAATATAATTAGGATAAGATTAGAAAATTAGTGTCTAGTTAAGGAGAATGGAAAAGACAAAATAACGTGTGAAAAGAGAATTGCCTTCAGCAAAACCAGGTCTAGGAAATGTCAATTAGAACACAAACCAGATATCATGACAACACCTCTAACAAAGGATGTTCCTTTTTTATTTTTCTTAATTGTACTTTAAGTTCTGGGGTACGTGTGCAGATCATGCAGGATTGTTGCATAGGTACACACATGCCATGGTGGTTTGCTGCTTCCATCTCCCGTCACCTACATCAGGCATTTCTCCCAGCGTTATCCCTCCCCCAACCTCTCCAACTCCTGCTGTCCCTCCCCTAGCTCCCCACCCCCCAACAGACCCCAATGTATGATGTTCCCCTCCCTGTGCCCATATGTTCTCAGTGTTCAACTCCCACCTATGAGTGAAAACATATGGTATTTGGTTCTCTGTTCTTGTGTCAGTTTGCTGAGAATGATGGTTTCCAGATTCATCTATGTCCCTGCAAAGGACATGTACTCATCCTTTTTATGGCTGCGTAGTATTCCATGGTGTATATTTGCCACATTTGCTTTGTCCAGCCTATTATTGATGGGCATTTGGGTTGGTTCCAGGTCTTTGCTATTGTAAACAGTGCCGCAGTGAACATACATGTGCATGTGTTCCTTTTTCTTTAGAACTTCCCTCCTGCCTCCCATAGGCCCCTCGTGGTTAGGATCACAGCTCTGGAGGCAGACTGCCTGAATTTTCCAATTCTGACTGCCCTACTACTGCCTGTGTAACCTTGAGCAAATTACTTTATTCTGTGTTTCACTCTCATCTAAAAAATAAAATGTAGATAATAATAGTAACTACCTCAAAGAGTTGCTGTGAGGATTAATTAGTAAGTAAGCATAAAGAACAGTACCCGGGGCTGGGCACAGTAGTGCACATCTGTGATCCCAGTTATTTGGGATGCCAAGGCAGGTGGGTCACCTGAGGTTGGGAGTTCAAGACCAGCCTGGCCAATAAGGCAAAACCCCATCTCTACTAAAAATACAAAAATTAGCTGGGTGTGATGGCACATGTCTGTAATCCCAGCTACTTGGGAGTCTGAGGCAGGAGAATTGCTTGAACCAGGGAGGCAAAGGTTGCAGTGAGCCAAGATCACCATTGTACTCCAGCCTGGGTGACAGAGCTAGACTCTATCTCAAGAAAAAAAAGAGAAATAAAAAAATAATAACAGAACCTGGCACACAGACAGCATTCTGCTTATCAAAACCTGCTGAGGAAAACAGGGTACTTTCAGGGATTAGTAAGAGAAGAAAATGAAATTTTATTTCATATTTCAGATAAAGGTCCACCTATTTTTTCTTTCAATAGAATCAGATCAGAGCAGTATGAGGGGCCATTTTTCTCAGCCCTAGTTTGGAAGCTATAATTATGGGCATTAAGTTATTGCACTTTTCTTAACTTCTATTCCCAAGGTAGCCACTGTTAGTATCATTTTTCATTCTAGTCCTTTTTCTAAGCTTTTTTTTTTAATAATTTGTTTGCAAGCAGTGAATATGTGACTTAGAAGTCATCTGGTATTGCTTTTCCTCAGAAAATCTTACATCCCCAGAGATATAAGTACAGATGGCATCAAAGCCCATAAAGCCCCCATGTAGTTTTGTAAATTCCCAGAACTGCCACTGTCATAGTTTAGTTTCTGTATTGGTGCATACTGTCCCAAAATTGCTCTACAACACCCAAAGAAACAGATGTGAATAAACTCAGCCCCTTGACTGATTTTCACAAAAACTCACAAAAAGTTTTGGGTTTTTTTTACTTGAGGGATGGTCGGGGGAGACTATGATTGTAATTTCCAAGTTCCAGTCATGACCTAGATCACTTTGTAACTCTTTCCCTAATCCCCATCACTCTGTCTGCTGCCCTTCTTTTTCCATCTTCCCACTTGACCTCAATCAATCTAACTATACATATACATATGTGTATGTGTGTGTGTGTGTGTGTGTGTGCATTATTTGCTGAGTGTCAGTCATATTCTGTGTATGTAGGATGCATCAGTGAACAAACAGATGAAAATCTATTACCCTAGGGAGCTTACATTCTAATAGCAGGATAAAAGCAATAAACAATAGGACAAACAAGGATATAATATAGTAGAATTATAGAAATATAACATAGTTAGAAGGTGATAGGTGTGATGAAGAAAAGAAAACATAATAAGGGCTGCCATAGTTTTGTCTTGAGCATTTGGATGGATTCAACTGGGATTCTTAGACCAGAAGAGATTTGAAGCCAGGAGACTTGCTGAGATCTCCAATGGAATGAACACAGCAAAGACGAAAACAGAAACAAGAATTGAGCCGCAGGGCACTCCAACATGAAAAATAGAAAAAAGGGGAGAAAATAATTTTTTTAGTTGAAAAATCTCTTGGTTTAATTGTGTTCTAAAGAGTATGACATTATATATGTTTTTGAGAGATCCAAGATGGCCGATTAGACATAACTCCAGTGCACAATACCCAGCAAGAGACGTAGAAATCCAAAGATCTCCTAGCTCCAACCGAGGTACTAGGTGCATTTCAACAGGTCTGGTCCAATGGTGAGCCAAGCCCACTCAGGGCAGACCAAGGAGGGAAGGGGTGCTGCTTCACCCAGAAAGTGCGTCTGATGGGTGAGTCAGAGGCTCCCCTCTGGCACTCCAGTCCAGATACAGTGCTTCCCCCAAAGCCTCAGCAATACATAGAACAGGGGATCTTTGCCAGTCAAGCACTGGGAATTGCAAGCATGGAGTTGAATAAGAGCCTGCGGACTGAGCTATTGCCCCCTCCCTCCACCCAGAGAGAGAGGGAGCTATAAGCGGGAGCAGCTGGATGGGCCCCTACCCCATGACCAGAGAGAGATGAAGCTGAAAGGGGGAGACGGCCAGGTGCAGTTGGGTGGGTCCCTACCCTCCCCCACAAACCCCAGAGGGCTGAAGCTCTGACTCTAGTGGGTTGCACAGCCAGTGCCACAGTCTGAGATGAACCCTGAATGATCCAGCCCAGTGGAGGAAGGGCACAACCCACCACTAGAGGGGTAGGACTGGGCTACATGGTTTAACAAAAAACAAAGGAAGCCTACGTAGCAACAGGACGGCATTCTTAACAACCCAGCAGCGCCTACAGGTCAGCGGAAGAAGCAGGCCTAATCTCCCAGTATAAACAAAAAAGATGCAGGAAGCTTCCCTCATAACCTGAAGGAGTCCCTAGAAACCCAGTAGCACTTCCACAGGCAGACGCATGACCTCATCAAGCAGCTCCCTGACACCACAGCCAGGTAAATCCACAAAGATGGGAAAAACCCAGCACAAAAAAGATGAAACCATCAAAGACCAGAACACCTCTTCTCCTTCAAGGGATCACAACTCCTCAACAACAAAGGATCACAACTTCACCCAGGAGTGTGAGGAATTGACAGAAATAGGCTTCAGAAGGTGGATAATAACAAACTTTTCTAAGCTAAAGGAACACGTTCTAACTCAGTGCAAAGAAACCAAAAACCTTGAAAAAAGGTTAGATGAAATGCTAACTAGAATAACCAGCTTAGAGAAGAACATAAATGACTTGATGGAGTTTAAAAACACAGCATGAGAACTAAGTGAAGCAAACACAAGTTTCAACAGCCGAATCGATCAAGTAGAAGAAAGGATATCCGAGATTGAAGATCAACTCAATGAAATAAAAAGAGAAGCCAAGACAAGAGAAAAAAGAGTGAAAAGAAATGAATAAAGCCTCCAAGAAATATGGATTATGTGAAAAGACCTAATCTATGCTTGATTGGTATACCTGAAGATGATGGGGAGAATGAATCCAAGCTGGAAAACACCACTCCAGGGTATTATCCAGGAGAACTTGCCAAGCCTAGCAAGGCAGTCCAAATTTCAAATTCAAGAAATACAGAGAACTCCACAAAGACATTCCTCAAGAAGAGCAACGCCAAGGCACATAGTCCTCAGATTCACCAGGGTTGAAATATAGGAAAAAATGCTAAGGGAAGCCAGAGAGAAAGGTCAGGTCACCCACAGAGGGAAGCCAGATCACAGCAGATCTCTCGGAAGAAAACCTACAAGCCAGAAGAGAGTGGGGGCCAATATTTAACATCCTTAAAGAAAAGAACTTTCAACCCAGAACCTCATATCCAGCCAAACTAAGCTTCGTAAGTGAAGGAGAAATAAAATCCTTTACAGACAAGCAATTATTCACAGATTTTGTCACCACCAGACCTGCCCTACAAGAGCTCCTGAAAGAAACACTAAGCACAGAAAGGAACAAGTACCAGACACTGCAAAATCAAACCAGTTGTCAAAGACCAAAAATGCAATGAAGAAAATGAGTCAACTAATGGGAAAGAAAACCAGCCAGTAACAAAATGGCAAGATCAAATTCACACATAACAATACTAACATTGAATGTAAATGGCCTAAATGCCCCAATCAAAAGACACAGATTGGCAAACTGGATAAAAAGTCAGAACCCATTGGTGTGCTGTATTCAGGAAACCCATCTCACATACAAAGACACACATAGACTCAAAATAAAGGGATGGAAGAAGATTTACCAAGCAAATGGAGAGCAAAAAAAAGCAGGGGTTGCAATCCTAGTCTCTGATAAAATTGACTCAAACCAACAAAGATCAAAAGAGACAAGTACACTACATAATGGTAAAAGGATCAATCCAACAGGAAGAGCTAACTACCCTAAATATATATGCCCCCAACACAGGAGCACCCAGATACATAAAGCAAGTTCTTAACGACCTAAAATGAGATTTAGACTCCCACACAATAATAATGGGAGACTTCAACACTCCACTGTCAATATTAGATCAACAAGACAGAAAATTAACAAGGATATCCAGGACTTGAATGCAGAGCTGGACCAAGCAGACCTAATAGACAGATACAGAATGCTCCACCCCAAATCCACAGAATATACCTTTTTCTCAGCACCACATTGCACTTACTCCAAAATTGACCACATTACTGGAAGCAAATCACTCCTCAGCAAATGCAAAAGAACAGAAATCATAACAGTCTATCAGACCACAGTGCAATCAGACTAGAACTCAGGATCAAGAAACACACTCAAATCTGCACAACCACCTTGAAACTGAACAACTTGCTTCTGAGTGTCGACTGGATAAACAATGAAATGAAGGCAGAAATAAAGATGTTCTTTGAAACCAACCATAATGAAGACACAACTTACCAGAATCTCTGGGACACATTTAAAGCAGTGTCGAGAGGGAAATTTATAGCAAAAAATGCCCACCAGAGAAGAGAGAAAAGATCTAAAATTGACACCCTATCATCAAAATTGAAAGAGCTAGAGGAGCAAGATCAAAAAAACTCAAAACCTAGCAGAAGACAAGAAATAACTAAGATCAGAGCCAAACTGAAGGAGATAGAGACACAAAAAACCCTTCAAAAAAATCAATAAATCCAGGAGCTGGTCTTTTGAAAAGATCAACAAAATAGAAAGACTGCTAGCCAGACTAATAAAAAAAGAAAAGGGAGAAGAATCAAATAGATGCAATAAAAAACAATGAAGAATCAAATAGATGCAATAAAAAATCAAATAGATGCAATAAAAAACTGATTCCACAGAAATACAAACTACCATCAGAGATTACTAGTAACAGCTCTACTCGCATAAACCAGTAAACCAGGAAGAAATGGATAAATTCCTAGACACTTGTACTCTACCAAGACTAAACCAGGAGAAAGATGAAACCCTGAATAGACCAATAACAAGGGCTGAAGTAGAGGCAGCAATCAATAGCCTACCAACCAAAAAAAGTCCAGGTCTAGACGGGTTCACCGCCAAATTCTACCAGACATACAAAGAGGAGCTGGTTCCATTCCTTCTAAAACTGTATCAAACAATACAAAAGGAGGAAATCCTAACTCATTTTATGACACCAACATCATCCTGATACCAAAACCAGGCAGAGACTCAACTAAAAAAGAAAACTTCAGGTCAATATCCATGATGAACATCGATGCAAAAATCTTCAATAAAATACTGGCAAACAGATTGCAACAGCACATCAAGAAGCTTATCCATCACGACCAAGTAGGCTTCATCCTGGGGATGCAAGGCTGGTTCAACATATGCAAATCTGTAAATGTAATCCATCACATAAATCAAAGATAAAAACCACATGAGTATCTCAATAGATGCAGAGAAGGCCTTCAATAAAATTCAACAGCCCTTCGTGCTAAAAACTCTCAATAAACTAGGAATTGATGGAATGTATCATAAAATGATAAAAGCTATATACAACAAACCTACAGCCAATATCCTACTGAATGGGCAAAAGCTGGAAGAATACTCTTTGAAATCAGGCACTAGACAAGGATGCCTTCTCTCACCACTCCTATTCAACATAGTATTGGAAGTTCTAGCCAGAGTAATCAGGCAAGAAAAAGAAATAAAGAGTATTCAATTAGGAAGGGAGGAAATCAAACTGTCTCTATTTGCAGATGACATTATTACATATCTAGAAGACCACATCATCTCAGCCCAAAATCTTCTCAAACTGATAAGCAACTTCAGCAAAGTCTCAGGATACAAAATCAATGTGCAGAAATCACAAGCATTCCTATATACCAATAACAAACAACCAAATCAAGAGTGAACTCCCATTCACAACTGCTACAAAGAGAATAAAATACCTAGGAATACAACTAACAAAGGATGTAAAGGACCTCTTCAAGGAGAACTACAAACCATTGCTCAACGAAATAAGAGAGGACACAAACAGATGGAAAAACATTCCATGCTCATGGTTAGGAAGAATCAATATCGTGAAAATGGCCATACTGCCCAAAGTAATCTATAGATTCAACGCTATCCCCATCAAGCTACCAATGACCTTCTTCACAGAACTGGAAAAAAACACCTTAAACTTCATATGGAATCACAAAACACCCCCACATAGCCAAGACAATGCTAAGCAAAAAGAACAAAGCTGGAGGCATCACACTGCCAGACTTCAAACTATACTACAAGGCCATAGTAATCAAAACAGCATGGTACTGGTACCAAAACAGAGACATAGAGCAATGGAACAGAACAGAGACCCCAGAAGAAACACCACACATCTACAACCATCTGATCTTTGACAAACCTGGCAAAAACAAGCAATGGGGAAAAGACTCCATGTTTAATAAATGGTGTTGGGAAAACTGGCCAGCAATGTGTGGAAAGCAGAAACTGGACCCCTACCTGTCACCTTACACTAAAATTAACTCCAGATGGATCAAAGATTTAAACATAAAACCTAACACCATAAAAACACCAGAAGAAAATGTAGGCAAAACCATCCAGGATATAGGCATAGGCAAGGACTTCATGACTGAAACACCAAAAGCAATGGCAATAAAAGCCAAGATAGACAAATGGGATCTAATTAAATTCCAGAGCTTCAGTACAGCAAAAGAAACCATGATTAGAGCGAATCAGCAACCAACAGAGTGGGAAAAAATTTTTGCAATATACCCATCTGACAAAGGGCTAATATCCAGAATCTACAAGGAACTAAAACGGATATACAAGAAAAAAACAAACAACCCCATTCAAAAGTGGGTGAAGGATATGAACAGACATCTTGTTTTCAAAAGAAGACACATATGAGGCCAACAAACATTAAAAAATGCTCATCATCACTGGTCATTAGAGAAATGCAAATCAAAACCACACTGAGATACCATCTCATGCCAATTAGAATGGCGATCATTAAAAATTCTGGAGACAGCAGATGCTGGAGAGAATGTGGAGAAATAGGAACACTCTTACACAGTTGGTGGGAGTGTAAATTAGTTCAACCATTGTGGAAGACAGTGTGGCGATTCCTCAAGGATCTAGAAATAGAAATTCCATTTGACCCAGCAATCCCATTACTGGGTCTATACCCAAAGAACTATAAATCGTTCTACTATAAAGACACATGCACACATATGTTCATTGCAGCCCTGTGTACAATAGCAAAGACCTGGAACCAACCCAAATGCCAATCAGTGATAGACTGGACAAAGCAAGTGTGGTACATATACACCATGGAATACTACAC
>CAUYQU010078440.1:0-21723 GCA_963574635.1 Cheracebus regulus | reverse complement strand
TTCTGTTTATGTGGTGAATTACATTTATAGACTTGCGTATGTTGAACCAGCCTTGCATCCCAGGGATGAATCCTACTTGATCATGGTGGATAAGCTTTTTGATGTGCTGTTGCAATCGGCTTGCCAGTATTTTATTGAAGAATTTTGCATCTATGTTCATCATGGACATTGGCCTGAAGTTTTCTTTTTCTGTATATAGGAGTGTGTGAGTGTGTGCATTTTTTCCTTTTGCTTGGTATACACATTTGTTTTATGCTTGGAAGGACATCTTAGAAATTAGGCCAGCAAAATGTGGGTGCTCATTGTCTTGATGTTTAGCTTACTTTCCCTATGCTCATCAGAACTTAAAAGCCTCATTTGTAAAGTACCCAGATAACAAAAACCACTGAGGATCCTGGTAAGTAGAAACTTCTAGTCGCTGAGGACATTATTAACAGGGAACTTCCACTTGCCCCAATATGGATTATTCAGGAGTGGGTATTGTAATTGACATATTTAAATAACTACAAGCATTCCAGGTGATATTTACCTTCATGGAATTATGGAAAGTGTTATAGTTCACATAATATATATTTGTCTGCCACATTTTTCCAAATTTGCAAAGAAAAACTGTGCAGAAACACATTTATTTCACCTATATTTCTCCATATATAATTGAGAAGAAGTGAAGAGTATATCAGAAAAAAAACGACTACTGCTAGTATATACTCAAGAAAAGTTTTGGGGAAATTAAGCTATGATATATGCATTTTTTAGTCTCTATTTCTATGAGAAAAACATATCAGAATTCAATATATTTACAAGCTTACTGAATATATAATAATTTAAAATATAATTGATTTTAAAATGGAGGACATAATATATAGAATAACATATAGTTAGCTACTTGAAATAAGTTATCTTTAATTTTTGATAGTAATTTTTTTAACTTTCCTTTATAGTTAGTAATAATATATAAAAGATCTGGAAAAAAAAGATATAGCTTAATAGAATATTTGAAATCTATTTTCAATCAGATACTCATGACAGTCAAGGAAAGTCACATTAACTCTATGCATCTCAGTTTTACTTTTATTTTTTCTGTAAATTGTAACAATGTCAGCTCTTTCTACCTCATCAGGTTTTAGTAAGGATAAGTGAGAAAATGTTTTAAATATGCTCCATAACTCATAAAATCTCATATAGTTTGTATAATTTTTATGCTCTGATAAAATAAATCACATAATCTGAAAAATTTTACATGGATATTGAATTCAATTAAACATCATTGCAATTGTAAGTTTTCTGTATGGTCATTAGATAACAAACTCAATATCAAGTTTAAATTCAGTTCTTAAATTGACACTGATATGCTGCTATCAATTTCAAAATGGTTTGGAGAATAAAGTTAAAGTGACAACCAGTGAAAACATTTCTTTTGGAAGATGAGATTATTTGTGCAGATGCTTTTCCTTCTGATCTTCTATTACAGAGTTTTAATGCTCAGGGATGTTAAAAATTGGACAGCTCGTCTGTTCTTTAGACAGTCTTTCTCAACTATTAGGATCATCAAGCTGCTCAATTACAGTCAGTAATTGGGCTTATCTGGCCCTCAAAATCATCACATATCCTTGCAAGTTCTGCCTCAGTGATTACATTTCCTGGTGATCAACTGGCAGCAATAGTTACCATGTCAGATTCATCTTCACATATGTTTACTGTCAGAACATAGGTATTTGGGAAACATTTCAATATTACTTTGAGGATGTCTTATCTAGTCTTTTCACTTTTATGTCTTTGAAAATATTTTTAAGAAAGCAATAATCGGCTCCATAATTAATAGCCTGAGACAAAGGTGATTCTGATTGCTGTGGCAAGCTGGTATATAACATCATCCACCAACCTCTCACAGGGAACAATTTGAGGTAATGAATTATGACAGAAACATTGTTGTTTGCAAAATAATTAGGTGATAAAATAGATGAATTATTAGGCTTTTATAGTATACACTGGTTGTTCTGTGATATGAAAGGTTGCAGGTTTTTTCTCTCCTCATTTGAAATCCACTTGTGTATACAATCATAAATTATGCCTTCCCAGTCTGAGTGCCTAAAATTCTTGTACGACAACAATAGCAACACTTAGAATTAGCTCAAGGATGAAAATATATCTGGCTAATTTCACATGGAATAATTCTGTTGCTTTAATTAACTTATCCCAATAAAACAATTTGTTCCTTTTCTTTTGCTTTAATTAACTTATCCCAATGAAACAATTTGTTCCTTTTTAGTGTTGTACATTCTGCAGTATAAAAATTAAGTCAGATTAAAAGTATGACCTATAAGAAAAAGTGTTTGGAATTATAAATCTTGGTTGTTGAATTAAATGTTTTTAATTTGCAAAAAGGAGATAATAATATAAATTTTAAAAAACTAAGAAACTAGTGAAGGACATAATTATACTTCGAAGTCCTTTACTTTTCTTAGGATTCCTTTGAATGCCTGGTACCAACTCTGATTCTTCAGTCTGAATATTCAAGCATGTAAAATTGGCTTTCATTCTCCATGCCAATTGCATGGATGCTGGAATAAGGTTACTATTCCTAGGACTTTATATCATAATTTCCTTATAATCCCCCTTTCATTCCTTGACCATTCTATAAAACAAAAAGACAACAGAATTTAAGTTAGCACTCTTGATTGTCTTACATAAGAAGCTCCCACACTATACTTATACAAAATAGAAGTTGCTGCTTTATAATACAGTAAACTTGAAAACACTTGCTCCTTGTAAACATGACCTATATGAATCATTAATGACATGAGTGAAATCTCCTGCTAAGAAAACAAATGATCCGCTTTCTGCTGAGAGGGAAGCCCTGACTTTTGGTCACAGGCAAGGTGATATGATCAGGCATCAAGTAAGGTCATGAAAATAGGAGACTGTTTAGAATTTCCTGGAGGAAGGTTTGTTTTTCTTAATTTTTTCAATAATTTCAAAAGGTCAATACCAGGAGGACTACTGGCATCTTCAAACATTAATAAAAATTGCTGCCTATAACACATTATTTGAGAAAATGTGGAATGAAGGTCAAAAAACTTTTTATTTTTAAAAAGCAAATATGATTTAATTGTCAGGATACATAGAAACCTGGAAAATCTTCTTAGCAAATAGTGAAGGCTTAGCACAATTGGCCTCTGTCCAAGAATTTACTGGTACCTCCAAACATTTTACTGTTACCTCCACACATTTTATTGGTTACCTTCAAGCATTTTACTAGTATCCCCAAACGTTTTACTGGTACCTCCAAACACTTTACAGGCACTAAAAACCATCTGTTAATACTTGAATCCTGTCTAGAATCTATGCTTCTGAAAACATGGTTTAAATATTAGGAAATAAAATATTACAATGTAAACTGTTCTACTTTATTAGAGCATTTTAACACTTAAACTCCTTTTGTGTTACTTTTATTGTTATATGAAGAAAATGCATTCAAGTTCTTTATCCTTTTATGAAGTCTTCTGCCGTTTCTTACAACTCTTTTAACAGTACTTTCTGGTGTTTATCAGATTACTTTCTTATGTATTCAAGTTGTTTATTATTTTATTTTTATTTTTTTATTCTGTAAAGCACATATATGATGATTATTTCTTATATGTATATTTATTTACAAATATGTTACTTAGTTTCTAATTTCTGACTTATAAGTTAATGAACAGTAATTCTTTTTTTTTCTACTCCCATTCATTTTCTTTAGTTTTGATATTTTTATTTTAGGGATTCATTTAGTCCTCAACTCAATTGGCTGTGATTGGTTTAGACTTCTTAACTTTATATTTAAAAATTAGGTAAATTCTTCTTAAATATAATAACATTTTAAAACTCTAAATATATATTATTTTGAGAGAAAAAAAGAGTCATTTTTGTCTTATATGAGACCAGGCACCAGATATCTCCAGCATAGTTGGAAAACCAAGAACCTAGACTGGGGGAGATAGAAAAATGCACCATTAAATACTATTTTTTAGAACAAATAATTGAGGAGAAGAAAGTTTAGAAGAAGAAAAAGCTAAGAGAGTAGTCCCACTTTATCAGTAGTTTTACTTACTGCCATTTCAGTTGTCCATGGTTAGCCATGGTTAGAAAATACTAAGTGCAAAATTTCAGAAACAAGTAATTCATAAATTTTATATGGCATATAGTTCTGAGTAGTGTGATAAAGTGTTAGGCCATTTTGATCCATCCTGCTCTGGACATGAGTCATCCCTTCATCCAGCATATCCATGCTGTGTATGCTACCTGCCTGAGAGTCTCTCAGTAGGCTTCTTGGTGATAAGTTCAACAGACTACAACAATAATAAAATAACAAGGGTGAGGAAACTATAATATGATATTTTGAGAGGGTGAAAGAGCACATTCACGAACTTTTATTACACTATATTGTTAAAATTCTTCTATTTTGTTTATAGTTATTGTTTATCTTATTGTATCTAATTTGTAAATTAAACTGTATCATGGGCATTTCTGTATAGAAAAAACATAGTACATTTAAATTTAGATACTATCCATAGTTTTGGGTATCTTCTGGGAGTGTTGGAACGAATCTCCTACTGAGAAGAGAAGACTCCTATAATAGCTGTTTAGAGAAATATTAGATAGCATCTCAGTCAATACTAACATTTCTCATATGGTAAAAATGAGATTCAAGGAAAAAATATTATTAAATATTGAACCATGCAGTTAATATAGAGCCAAGTCTACACGGCAGTGGTTTCTGATTATAAGGTTAACTCTTTCTTGAAATACAACTTGTTGCCTGCCCATTAGGCTGCTCTAAATATAAACATAAGAATCAAGAGTGAAGTAGACCTAGAGCTAATAGAGCATTAGTGTCTTCAATAAGTGAATAAGCAAACTATGAAAATACATCAATCCATAAGTCATATAAATATCCAGTAAAAGAAGTTGAGCATGTCGAGAACTTGATCGAAATGAGTTGGTGGTAAAGGAAAACCAGCAGGGATGTAAGAACTAGAAAATATCATCTAATTTTGAAACTGAGTGTTTGCATTTTCCCCAGTGGCCGGTGTCCATTTGAGCTGCATGGTATCACATGGTTTACTAGGCATTTCTGATATAAGACATAACAGATATAAAGGATCAATGGTAGGCTGGGCTTGGTGGCTGACACCTGTAATCCCAGCACTTTGGGAGGCAGAGGTGGGTGGATCACCTGAGGCAGGGAGTTTGAGACCAGCCTAACCAACATGGAGAAACCTTGTCTCTACTAAAAATATATAATTAACCGGACATGGTGGTGCATGCCTGTAATCCCAGCTACTCAGGAGACTGAGGCAGGAGAATCACTTGAACCCAGGAGGCGGGAAGTTGCAGTAAACTGAGATCGTGCAATCTTGTTGCCCACTGCACTCCAGCCTGGGCAATAAGAGTGAAACTTCATCTAAAAAAGAAAGATAGAAAAAAGGATCAAAGGTATGTGGTACAGTCATATGTGAATGACATTCAGAGTGTTATATAAATGATCTCAGACTAGGAGATTTAATGCTAGTTTAAAGGAGCCAGCAGATTACATGACTGTCTCTCTCATCAATTTACAGATAAAATAGATTATGTATTTAAGAAAACAAATAACAGAGTCCATTCTCAAAGAAAGAAAAGTAAAATTTCCAGGGTTCAGATATAAAGAATGAACTAAACAAAAATATACAACCTGAATTAGTACAAACGGTCCAAGAACTAAAAATAGGCTAATAAATAAAATCTATGTATTAAGGATTGATACTGTAAATATAATTCAGGAAAAATAAGTTATAAAAAATAAGTTGACAAATTAGAAATAAAAACATTGAAAGAATAATATAGATAAAATATTAATTAAAAATAACACATTGAAAAATGTAGGTACGTTAGAACTTTGTAAATTTTTTTAACAAATGCAAATAAGTTTTCCAAATTGATAGAAAAAAACAGAGCTTGATAAACCAAGGAAGATTCTAGAGTAATAAGAATAAACCAGCACTAAAAGAATATGACACAATAATATCAAAACTATACCTTCATGAATGATAAGGCGTAAACATTTGGGAATCTCTCCCCACTCCTGTCAAAAAGGAAAGAATTAACAGAGTATACAAATCAGAAGACACAACCTGCATAACAAAGTTCACACCAGACATTCTGGAAGATCCTCTATCCTCAATGCACTTCCTGACACATATAAACACTATCCAGATGAAGAAAGTTCATAATCATGTAATATCTCACTATGTTCTACTCTATCTCAAGTGAGGAAAACTGCTTTTGGAATTCTATTTAATGAAAGTAATCAGAATGCTGCCCTTTTTTAAAACTAGAATTTTGTTTAAGTACTCACAATGTAAAAATTATTCTCAAGCTTGATGATTGGACATTTATGTGTACATGTGAGATGTACCTTCCTCAAATCTTGTTTTGGTGGCAGCACGTTACCCATCTGACATGAAAGAAAAGAAGAGAAAAAATAATTATCCACTAAGCTTAAGCAATATGTGTGTGTGTGTGTGTGTGTGTGTGTATACACATATGCACTTAAACAAAGTAGTATTAATCCATGAAATGTGTACTTAGTATTGTGTGTGTGTGTGTGTGTGTGTGTGTGTGTGTGTGTATAAGTATATATGGCTTTAAGCACTATTGTTAACTGGAAATGTGTTGGATTTATGTAGCTGTCTAGGCTCACTTGCACAGATTCAATAAGAAAACAATCAGATGCACTCAAATGGGTCTAGACAGTTTATTCCTCACCACATGGCAGGCAATGTGGGCTCATAGTTCTCTTTACCTTCCAAATACCATTGGGGTGACTTGGTAAATATTTGGTGTTACAGATTATTTTATATGTTGAAATCTTAATTTTTGATGTGATGACATTTGAAGGTATCTTTGGAAGGTAATTAGGTCATGAGGATGGAGCTTTCATGAATAGAATTAATGCACTTATAAAAAGAACCCCAAAGGACTCTTTCTACCTGTTTCTGCCATGTGAGGTTACAAAGAGAAGTGGCAATCTGCAACCAGGAAAGGGGTCCTCACCAAAACCTTGTTGGCACCCTGATCTTGAACTTCCAGCCTCTAGAACTGTGAGAAATAAGTTTCTGTTGTTCATGAGCCACACAGTCTATGATACTTTGTTATAGCAGCTTAAAGTGACTAGTACTCTGCACACACAGGGATTTATGTTACAGCTGAAAAACACTGCACTTTAAAAACCCTCAATTGTATAAGGGATCTGCTGGAAAACCTGCCCATCCTTGTCTCCAGAGAAACACTGCCTTGCAATGTAAGGCTCTCCCTTTGCAAAGGAGAGGGAAGACCTTGCTCTCCTAGAATGTCTCTGAGGAAGAAAAGATTCTCTATGTTTGTTACACTGATCAGACTCCTAAGGAGTGATACACTATCTCTAACTTCCAATGTTCTTTGTTATACAAGCATTCTCAAAAAAGAGTATCTGAGATGATAAAAACACCAGAGAATTGCTTCCAAATAAAAATGATCAGTTTTCTGTGTTGACAATTGTCAGTTTTGAGTGTTACCTTGATACTGCATTATTTTTTGCAGTGTTTAAGGTTTTATCATCAATGAAAAAAAGGTGTGTATTCAGTTCATGTAGTGGTTATGAACTTAATAAATTATTGATAATCATTCATTTTAGTGTAGGAGGTTCATCTTGATTCCCACATGGAATAAATATGCTGTATAATCTCCCCTTTAACCCAGGCTGATGGCTGAGGATCAATTACTTGAGGTAAACAGACTCAAGGATTAGTAAAGAAATCCAGATAATCAGGTAACCTGAGCTTTATTTAGGTCTGTATGTACTTTTGTAAACATGCTGCTGAATCATTTCAACTTTTAAAGTACTAGATCAGGCATGGTTAATTCAGGAGAAGAGAAATCACACTAGGTCTTCACACAGAGGGGATTTTATAGAGCACAATGGTTTTATCAGAACTGTTGAACTAAAACAGCAGAAGCAGAGAACTAAGCTAACCCAAAGATTATAACTGATGAAAATGAAGAGGTGGGAAGAGCAAGGGCTCAGAGTTCTCTGTGAGGCCTGTAGGGTTGGCACTCAAATCTCCAAAGAGGAGGTGCCTCTTGATTGTTGGTCCCTGTAAGAAGGTTACGAGGCTGAAATCAGGACTGGCAAAGAAGTTGGAGATTGGAGACCACTCTCTCTTTTGAGTGATGCTGTTGTGAACAGAAGAAAGAAAAGAAAAAAAGAAAAGAGAGAGAGAGGAGGGAGGGAGGGACGGAGAGAGGGAGGGAGGAGAAAACATAAACGGCAGAGTGCCTTCTCACTTCATTCGTCCTCCTCTTCAATGCCTCCTATTGACATTATCATGGAAATCAGGAACACAGTTTGCAAAGTTTTAGTCCCAGCGTCTCAGAGTAGAGTATAAGGAATAGATTTAATGCTGAAAGACAATGAGTACATGACTATCAAAATTACTAACTATAAGGGAATTTTCAGGGGACTTTAATCCACTATTTTAATGGGAATATTTACTGAGGCTTCTAGTTTTCTTTGTGAAAACCAATTAACTTCAAGGTCATGTTACAAAATATTTCTTCTACTGGGAAATGAAACTTAATGGTAATAAAAATTGATTTTTTGTCAGGAAAACATTTTTTTTCTGAATTTATTATTAACGTGGAATGCACACTTATGCATGAAGGAATGATTTCATTCCAGTTCTTTAAATTAGACACAGAATCTAATATGAGTGTTGCAATCTGCTGTGGAATATGTCCTTTGAGATACCTGTTTCCCTTTTTCCCATATTCTCATTGTAATATATAGCTTTTCTTATTTTACCTTCTACTTTCCAAGGAGTGGAGAATATAGAATAAATAAATAAGATAGTCTTAAATTAAAAATTTCCTCTTATGTAGACTGCTCTTAGAATTTGTTTCAGCTTATGTGTGATTCATCTTGTTGCTATTTTCAAATCTAGTATAAAGAACATACTTACAAATAGCATTCATTTTTGAAAAAAATTCTAAAAGGAATAGGAACCTCTTTATTGTTTTGTGTATTAATCCATTTTCATGCTGCTGGTAAAGACACAACTGAGAATGGTCTTAGAGTTCTGCATGGCTAGGGAGGCCTCACAATCGTAGCAGAAGGCACTTCTTACATGGTGGTGGCAAGAGAGATAATGAGGAAGAGCAAAAGCAGAAACTTCTTACAAAACCGTCAGATCTCATGAGTTTTATTCACTACCATAAGAACAGTATGGGGGAAACCACCTGACAATTAATTATCTTCCACTGGGTCCCTCATCCAACACATGAGAATTATGGGAGTACAATTCAAGATGAGATTTTGGTGAAGACACAGAGCTGAACCATATCATTCTGTACTGGACCCCTCCCACATCTCATGTTATCACATTTCAAAACCAATATGCCTTCCCAAATGTCCCCCGAAGTCTGAAGTTATTTCAGCATTAACTCAAAATTCCACAGTCCAATGTCTTATCTGAGACAAGGCAAGGCTCTTCCACCTATAAGCTTGTAAAATCAAAAGGAAGTTGGCGGTAGAGGCATTGGGAAAATACAGCCACTCCAAATGGAGAAATTGACCAAAACAAATAACAACAGGCCCCATGCAAGTCTCAATCCAGCATGGTAATTAAGTCTTAAAGCTCCAAAACGATTTCCTTTGACTCTATGTCTCACATCCAGGTCATGCTGATGCAAGAGGGGGTTCCCACGGTCTTGGGGAGCTCCCCCTTTATGGCTTTGCAGGCTATAGCCCCTGCCCCTGACTGTTTTGTTTTGTTTTGTTTTGTTTTGGCTGATGTTGAGTGTTTGTGGCTTTTCCATGTGCATGGTGCAAGCTGTTGGTGGATCTACAATTCTAGGGTCTGGAGGACAGTGGCCCTCGTTTCACAGCTCCACTAGATAGTGCCCCAGTAAGGACTATGTGTGGGCTGCGCTGGTAGAAGTTCTCCATGAGGGCCCTGTCCCTGCAGTAAACTTCTGCCTGGACATACAGTCTTTTCCAAGTATCTTCTGAAATCTAGGTGGAGGCTCCCAAACCTCAATTCTTGTCTTCTGTGTAGCTGCAGACTCAAGACCGTATCTAAGCTGCTAAGGCTTGGGACTTCCACCAGCTTGAGCTGTGCCTTAACCCCTTTTAGTCGTAATCATACTGGATAGGATGCAGGACAAGTCCCTAGATTGCACTCAGCAGAGGGACCTTGGGCCAGGCCCACAACACCATTTTTTTCCTTATAATCCTCCAGGCCTATAATGGGAGGGGCTGATGCAAAGGTCTCTGGCATGCCCTGGAGATATTTTCCCCATTGCCTTGGTGATTAACATTTGGCTCCTCATTACATATGCAAATTTCTGCAGCCTGCCTAAATTTCTTTTCAGAAAGTGGAATTTTCTTTGGTATTGCACTGTTAGGCTGCAAATTTCCCAAACTTTTATGCTTTGTTTCTCTTATGAAACTAAATACCTTTAACAGCACCCAAGTCACTCTTGATTGTTTTGTTGTTAGAAATTTCTTCTGCCAGATACCCTAAATCATCTCCCTCAAGTTCAAAGTGCCACAGATCTCTAGAGAAGGAGCAAAATGCTGCCAGTCAAATATAGCAAGAGTCACCTTTACTCCTGTGCCCAAAAAGTTCCTCATCTCCATCTGAGGCCACCTCAGTCTGGATTTTGTTGTCTATATTACAATCAGCATTTTGGTCAAAGCCATTTAACAAGTTTCTAGGAAATTCCAAACTTTCCCACATTTTTCTGTCTTCTTCTGAGCCCTCCAAACCATTCCAAAGTTGCTTCCACATTTTCAGGTATCTTTTCAGCAGTGTCCCACTCTACTGGTACCAATTTACTATATTATTATGTTTTCATGCTGCTGATAATGACATACTTGAGACTGGGCAATTTACAAAAGAAAGAGGTTTAATGGACTTACAGTACCATGTGGCTAGGGAGGCCTCACAATCATGGCAGAAGGTGAAAGGCACTTTTTACCTGGTGGTGGCAAGAGAGACAATGAGCTCTCTCTTGAAGAAGTGAAAGAAGAAACTCTTTATGAAACCATCAGATCTCATGAGACTTATTCACCACCATGAGAACAGTATGGGGGAAACTGCCTCCATAATTCAATCATCTCCCACCAGGTCCCTTCTGCAATGTGTGAGAATTATGGAAGTAAATTTCAAGAGAAGATTTAGGTGGGAACACAGAGCCAAACCATATCATCTTGCCCTGACTCCAATGCCATTATTAAATGTTCATTTGTGTGAAGCAAGATAGGCTCAAACTTACAGAGACCTTTGCAAATCTCATCCCATCTCCTGGAGTAGTGGCTATGATATTGTACAGTGTGTTTACATTTGACTTAGATTTTCATTTATAGATATATGTTCTTTAAACATAGTTGAGTGTTCACGAAACTATAATGTAAAATACTTTATTTTGCATTGATTTAAATTTTAAATCACTAAAATGACTATCATTAAATGAACTTCAAGCTTCAAAAGTTGATAAAATAGCCATTAAAAAAGAACAAAGTATATTTATATATTCTCTTCTGGAAAGGTCATGAAAACCTAAGTAAAAAGAATAAAAACAATACGTATAATATTATTATTGCCCAACTATATATGTGTATAGGAACAAATGCATGCATTCGAAATACATGAAAAATTACTTTGTTTCAAAATGAATATTTAGAATGGGGCTCATTCATTGAATAAGTACTTATGAGATTAATCAACTAACTAATCTGCAAAATAAATAAATAAAGCAGATTTAGCATTAACACATAGCAAACAAGGAGAATGTTGCAATCACATATTTTAAATTGTAAAAAGTTCAGATTAAGGTTGGGTGGTGGCTCATGCCTGTAATCCCAGTACTTTGGGAGGCTGAGGAGGGCAGATCAAGAGGTCAGGAGTTTGAGACCAGCCTGGCCAACATGGTGAAACCCTGTCTCTACTAAAAATACAAAAATCAGCTGGGCATGGTGGCAGGTGCCTGTAATACGAGCTGGTCGGGAGACTGAGGCAGGAGAATCACTCAAACGTGGGAGGCAGAAGTGGCAGTGAGCCGAGATTGCACCGCTGCCCTCCAGCCTGGGCAACAAAAACAAGACTCCATCTCAAAAGAAAAAAAAAAGTGAAGATCAATGTCAGAAACAGAATTAATGAGAGACTAACCTTGTGCTTCTGTGACTCAAAAGGAGATAATGCAGTGTTATCTTTCAGAATCCACACAAGTGACACCAAATTATCTAGAGACTACCTCAGAGGATATCTTCATCTTTTCCATCTCTAGACAGCAGGGGGATCTATCTAGCAAGGCCAGGGGGAGATATGTTTTCACTGAGAGGATAACGTGAGGCTCAACCTTCCTCGTCAAAGCATAAACTCCAGGAATCGTCAATGAATAGTGAAACTACAACGAATGGGTAGGAAATGTCACTAATGTTATTCGTTTGTATCTTTGTTTAGTACAGTGAATTGTTTTGATTGTTGTTACTCAAGATATGATTATTAGACTCGTAACACTGGCATCACCTCACGGCCTGCAATAAAAGTGGATTCAAGGGCATCTACTGGCATTTTATCTCCATGTAATCTCTATAACGTTGTTTAAAAATACTATCATAGTGGACTTTAACAACACATGACATAATATGATGTAATATTGAAGCAGGAAATTAGCCAGAAAATTTATTTTCTCAGCACTGGTTACAAGACCGTGCTGATCAAATAGAATTGGATAAAAACAGATGCAGCAAAGAAACAGACCCAAACCAGCTAAAACCAGGATGGGGGTGAGAGTGACTTCTAGTTTCCCTCATTGCTCATTATATGGTACTTATAATATATTAGCACGTTACAAGAAACTCCCACTAGTGGCACGACAGTTTACAAATGTCATGGCAACTGCTGTAAGTTATCTTAGATGTTTTATAAGGGGAGAAACCCTCGGTTCTGGGAACTTCTCACCGTTTTTCCAGAAAACCACCCCCTTATTTAGCATTTAATTAGATTAGACATAAATATAGCTAGCCAGCAATCCACAAGGAATGTCGCTACCACTCTGTTTATGAAGCAGCCATTTTTCTGTGTTCTGCTGCTATAATAAACTCACGTTTGCTTTATTTTGTTGCATAGCTCTTGAGATTCTTTTTGTGTGAAGCCAAGAATCTCCCTAGCTGAGCACCAATTTGAGGATTTCCCCAGATCAATATTATAGGACCCAGTCCTATTAGAAAAACATACACAGGTTGGGCACAGTGGGCCATGCCTGTAATCCTAGCACTTTGGGAGACTGAGGTGGGTGGATCACGAGTTCAGAAGTTCAAGACCAGCCTGGCCAACATAGTGAAACCCAGTCTCTACTGAAAATACAAAAAAAATTAGCTGGGTGTAGTGGCAGGTGCCTATAATCCCAGCTACTTGGGAGGCTGAGGCAAGGAGAATCGCTTGAACCTGGGAGGCGGAGGTTGTAGTGAGCTGTGAGCTGAGATTGCACCACTGCACTCCAGCCCAGGTGACAGTGCGAGATGAGACTCTGTCCAGAGAGAGAGAGAGAGAGAGAAGAGAGGAAGGAAGGAAGGGAGGGAGGGAGGCATACACAAAGCTGAGGCCTCCTCTTTTGCCTCACACTCAGTCTACACAACCAATGTCAACAAAACCATATTTTCAGATGAGAAAACAAGCTAAATTTAGGTAAAGGGATAGAAAAAGAAGATTCTGTAAATTTCTATTAAAAAGTTACGTTAGCAAGGTACAAAGAAGAGATTTAGTAGCTATATAAACAACAATTTAAAGATAAATTAAAGAACATAATTTGCAAAATATAAGTGACTATCTTAGACAAGACGAAATCATTGTCAAATGAATAGAATTAAATGCTCCACAAGTGACTTATTCTATAAGTATTTAATAGAAGCATTAATTTATCAAACAAGAGTGTAAAAACCAGATGGCAATATAACCCAGTAAGATGAAAATGGTGACTGAAGAGCTGTGGAAACAAATTGAGGAACAAAATTATCACAATAGAGAAATAATAAATGCATTCTAAACAGAACAAAATAGAGCAGATGTGGCTGAAAATGGAATCACTGACACAGTGGAGAAAATGCCTTTTAAAATTACGTGAATTCAGAGGAAAAAGGCCCAGATCAAAGCAATTAAATTAATCACAATAGATAAAGAGAACAGAGATGTTTCAACATGAGAATAACTCATCTGTGATGTAAAAAAAATTAGTGGAATTAACAAAAATCATCAGAAATGGATGACGATTTCCCAGAAATTGTTAAATATATTTGCAGAATGACAGAACACACAATGTTCCAGAGATTACAATTTGCCAAATAATTTGGCACAATAAATAACCTGGTGATGGAATTGAAATAGAAGAATTAAGTATTATCTGTCATACACAGAAGAAGAGAAACTTATGTGCAAGGAGGTAGTGTCACAGTAGCCTCAGATTTATCCACAGAAATGTTCAGTGATGGAAGATAATAGTATAATAGCTATGAGGTTCTAAAGAAAATAAAAGGTAAAATGTTACTCAAGACTTACATATTTAGGTATTAAAAGTTATTAATTATTAAAATATACCATTACTCTTCATATCAAAATAAAAAATCAAGAGAAAAAATAAATAACCAAAAGGCCTTTCTAGAAATAAGTAGAGATAAAGAGACCAAAAAACACATTTTTGACGACTAAAATATGTAATAGAAAAAGTAAAGCAATCATTAGAGTCTAAACTAAATAAACAGAGAAATAAAACTAAGCAACCATGGTAATAAAAATTAAGCAAAAATACAAATCTTAAATATATCAGTAATGTCAATAAACTTGGAGGAATAAAATAAAGTACAAAATTGTGCAGGTGTTAAGTAAATTAAAATGCAGACAAGCTCTGGAGAATTTCTGAGTGGAGAATGGCAGTTAGGCCTTGAAAATAATCTTAGCATTGCTTAACTTGCAAGCACAGCAAAACTTAAACCTGGCTGTTTCTTATAAATGCTTGTATTAAAGAAAAACAACATTTAGACTCAATCAATCAGAAGCTGCCAACTAACTTACATAGCAGGAACCTATTCATCAGCATAGACCAAATAAAGACGATTGGATAACTGTAACCAATGAAATCTTTTCTTGGCTTTCCTTCCATGTCTGTCACTTAAAAAGTGTCTACTTAGAGCTCTAAAACACTTCTGGTTAGGAGCTGGAGCTGCTCAATTCATGAATCAATGTTTATTCAAATAAACTCTTTAACATGTATTGTACCCTAATTTATCTTTTAGCACAGGCTATGCTAGCTCTAGTTGACATATTAAAACTTCCAGGCCAGGTGTGGTGGCTCATGCTTGCACTCCTCGCACTTTGGGAGGTCAAGGAGAGCAGATTGCTTGAGCTGAAGAGTTCTATACCAGCCTGGGAAACATGGCAAAATCCCTTCTCTACAAAAAAAGAAAACAAACAAAAAACCCAGGAGTGATGGCACACACCTGTATTCCCAGCTACTTGGGAGGCTGAGTTGGGAAAGTCATCTGAGTTCAGGAAGCAGAGATTACAGTACCTATGATCACACAACTGCACTCCAGCCTAGGTGACACAGTAGTTGTTTCAAAACAACAGCAATAACAATAACAAAATTCCAACCTCTCAATATTTTTGAAACTATTCTTTTTAAATTATGAGGTATCTTTTATGGAAGAAGTATCTCTTAAGAAGAACAGATATTCATACAATTAATATATTTTTTCAAAAAACATAGGAAATACTAGGTTTTTTGTTCTTTAAATTCAAGTATACTGAATCACGTTTATATTAAAATCATCACCCATGTTCTAGTTTTAAATAAAACACCTTCTTTTTGTTTATTTTTCTTTCCAGCTTTCATCCTTTCTTCGTTCCTATCTGTCTATTTTCTAAAAGCATAGTAAACCATCCGGAATGGTCTTTCTTACTGGTTGAAATGTCATTTCAGGAATTTTTGCATGTTTAAAGTTGTTCTTGATATGATTTTAAATTTCTTAAATTTTTGGACAAGACAATCAGATAAGACAAAAAGGCAAAAATAAGGTCTAGGTGGAGACATTTCAAAATGTAAATGTTAATTTTCTGGTTTGGGCATTGGACTGAGTATATGTAGTAGTCATAAGTAGATTATGTTAAAATTATTGCTTCATAATATGTATGCTATTTTAACAAATTTATTAGTAGCATAAACTATTCATTACTAGAAGAATATCATGGTATTAATTATATGAAACATCTTTTTAAATCTTTGTATTTTACATATTAATGGCAAAGCTTAGTGTTTTTTAACATATACGGAGATATTTTTTAGTTGGAGAAAGTTAGGGAAAAATACACACATATGGTTTGGTTAGGAAAGAATTAGTCCTACTACTCATAGCTTTGTACACCAGGCTAGTTGCTAGAATAGCCAGCAATCCTTAAAATTTATACGTATGAAAATAATTTCTGTTAACAACAGACTTTTTTGATACATGGTCTCATTTTGGATTCATATAAGATGCTGCTAAAACAATTTGAGATGACATAACTGTTATTGTAGTTCAACATTTGAAAGAGCTAATCTATCTTGAGAGTCATAATTGTTTGTTTTGCAAATGATGATTTCTGTACATTTCAAATTCTTCACTATATTTAATTTTATATAAAATATATATATTATACTACATATCTTAATTTCAGAATTAATTAAGGGTTAATGCCTTAATTATTTAAAGAGTTCAAGTGACTTTTGTCTTTTCCTTGGGCACTTTTAAGCTACTTAGCTTTATCTTTAAACTAAAGTACCTCCTTGTAAGCTTTTTGTTTAGTGTGATAGTGAAGCAAAGAAAGTAATAAAAAAAAGTCTTTCTCCAAAATATTCTTAACTTACATTTGGGTAATTTTATTACAGTGAATTGAAATAAGCATCCACTGAGTAATAAAGCTAATGCATCACTTTGTTATTCTGACCCAACTAAATGACTGAATGAAACATACGCTCATTTCTCTCTCCCTGTAATTTCATATGTGTATTCACACTTTACTTTGTCATATAATCCTCAAGAGATGGTTGCTTTAAGATCAATATAATTACAGAAAAGCAAAAATAATTTGCATGCAATTATTTGCCAAGTCATAATGTTCTCAGAGCTTAGCTTACTCAGAAAAAAATAGAAAAAGACAAATGCCTTTTTATAATAAGATTAGATAAAATATTCTGTTGAGTATAAAATTTCTTTTTACTCATTTATTTGAGTTCCTGTAACAAGAATTCATTTTGATTACATGTATCTCCAAGTTTTGAGCCATGTGTAATCAACATGTTAGACATAATTTAATTGAGCAAGTACTGTACTGTGAATTCTAAAATAAGAAATATGTTCCTCCCTCCTTCCCTCCTTCCCCTCCCTCTCTTCCTTTCTTTCTTGCTTGTTTCCTTGCTTGTAGAGAGAAGTTAGTTCTCAAGGTGACATATACAAAAATAGAGGGCTGACAATCTGCAATGACAAACTGGACTGGACATTGGGACATTAATGTTGTTGTTCTATTCTGAACAAACTTCTATTGTTTCTAAGTCCTGCCTGTGATACTACTGAGATTGTTTTCTATGCCTCTCAGCAACACAGGTAATAAGAATTAATATCCATCAGTAGAGGTAAATCATATTTTAATATATTTTAATTAACTAGTTGCAAATTATTATTTATCAAGGTAGTAAATGAAACATTTTTTTACTTGTGAAATATGTAATTTTCACTGTATTCGACAAGTCTGAAAAACAGATATGCTTTCTGAAATCATTCATTTATTCAATATTTATTAAACACATAATATTTCCTAGTATGATGGTTTGGCTGTGTTCCTACCAAAATGTCACCTTGAATTGGGGCTCCCATAATTCCCATGTGTTGTGAGAAGGGCCCAGTAAGATAAAATTGAATCGTGGGGGCAGTGTTCCTCATACAGTTCTTGAGGTAGTGAATAAGAGTCATGAGATCCGATGATTTTATAAGGTGTTTCCATATTTGTTTGTTTCTCATTGTCTCTTGTTTTCTGCCATGTTAAGACATACCTTTCACCTTCTGCCATGATTGTGAGGCCTCCATAGCCATGTGGAACTGTGAGTCCATTAAAGCTCTTTTTCTTTATAAATTATTCAGTCTTGGGTATTTCTTTATCGGCAGTGTGAAAACTGACTAATACAGTAAATCAGTACTGGGAATGGGGTGCTGCTATAGAGACTCAAAAATATGGAAGCAACTTTGGCAGAAGTTAGAAAAGTTTGGAAGGCTCAGAAGAAGAAAAATGTGGGAAAGTTTGGAACTTCCTAAAGACTTGGAGGGCTTAGAAGATAAGAGGATGTGGGAAAGTTTGGAACTTCCTAGAGACTTGTTTAATGGCTTTGATCAAAATGCTGATAATGATATGAACAGTGAAATCCAGGCTGAAGTGGTCTCAGAAAGTGATGAGAAATTTGTTGAAAACTAGAGTAAAGGTGACTCTTCCTATGTTTTAGCAAACATACTGGCAGCGTTTTACTCCTTTTCTAGAGATCTGTGGAATTTTGAACTTCAGGGAGATGATTTTGGTGTATCTGGCAGAGAAAATTTCTAAGCAGCAAAGCATTCAGGAGGTGACTTGGGTGCTGTTAAAAGCATTCAGTTTTAAAAGAGAAAGAGAGCATAAACATTCTGAAAATTTGCAGCCTGATTAGGTGATAGAAAAAAACACATTTTCTGAAGAGAAATTCAAGCATTGTGTAGACATTTGCATGAGTAACAAGAATCCAAATGTTAATTGATAATATAACGGGGAAAATGTCTCCAGGTCATGTCAGAGACCTTTGTGGCAGCCCCTCCTGTCATAGGCCCAGAGGCCTAGGATAAAAAAATGGGCCATCCCTGCTGTGTGCAGCCTAAGGACTTGGTGCCCTGTGTCCTAGCCACTCTAGCCGTGGCTAAAAGGGGTCAGCCTTCAGAGGGTGCATGCTCCAAGCCTTAACACTTTCCATATGGTGTTGAGTCCCACTGGGGCACTGCCTAGTGGAGATGTGAGAAGAATACCACCATCCTGCACACCCCAGAATGGTAGATCCACCAACAGCTTACACTGTGCACCTGAAAAAGCCACAGACACTCATCTACTGGGAGTGATGCTGTACATTGCAAATCCACAGGGGCAGAGCTGCCCATAACCATGGGACCCACTCCTTGCGTCAGCATGACCTGGATGTGAAACATGGAGTGAAATTAGATCATTTTGGTGCTTTAAGATTTGACTACCCCACTGGATTTTGGACTTGTATTGTGTCTGTAGTCATTTGTTTTGGCCAATTTCTCCCATTTGGAACAGATATATTTACCCAATACCTTTACCTCCATTGTATCTAGGAAGTAACTAACTTGTTTTTGATTTTAGAGGCTTATAGGCAAAAGGGACTTGCCTTGTTTCAGATGAGACATAACTGTGGACTTTTCAGTTAATACATTGAAATGAGTTAACACTTTGGGGGACTATTGGGAAGGCATGATTGGTTTTGAAATGTGAGAATATGAGATTTGGCAGGGGCCAGGGCCAGAATGATATGGTTGGCTGTGTTTCCACTCAAATCTCATCTGGAACTGTAGCTCCATAATTCCCACATTTTGTGGGAATGTCCTGGTAGGAGATAATTGAATCATGAAGGCAGTTTCCCCCATACTGTTTTCATGGTAGTGAATAAGTCCCATGAGATCCGATGGTATTATGAGGGGTTTCCCTTTTTGCTTGGTTCTTATTCTCTTGTCTGCATCCATGTAAGCTGTGACTTTTGCTTTTCTGCCATGATTGTGAGGCCTCCCCAGTCACACGAAACTGTGAATTCATTAAACCACTTTTTCCTCATATATTACTCATTCTCAGGTTTGTCTTTATTAGCAGCATGAAAATACCAATTCACCTAGGAACCGATATAGGTTTCTTTAAGTAAGTCAAAAAAACTCTTTATGGTGATTATATTTTAGCATTAAAGATATGCAATATACAATTCTCTATGTGATGATATAAAGAAAGCACAACAGTATAAATTCTTGAAACCATTTTGTTATGATTCTTTCTGATAGGATCTTTAGCTACTTTGTTATTTTTTTTTAATTTTGAAGGAAAAAGCATTACCAAAATTTCCAAAGATCACCAAAAAGTGTAAGACCTAAAATAGTCTTTCCTTGCAAGAGCTTGTTAGTTTTTATTTGTGAGGACTTCCATAATAATTGAAGATTATGTTATTTTTTTTCACAGTTAAATTGCAAGTTTTAGTTCTATAATGATATGAGCATATAAAAATATTTAATTCCTGTATTATTTATACCTGCTATAATACTTCATCAATTAATTTTACTCAATACCTATTTTCAGACTAAGTTGCATAAGAAATATTTATATAGTGAAAATATGTATCTTATTAAAATATATATATCAGGTGTTCAAGACCAGCCTGGGTAACATGGTGAAGCCCTGTCACTACTAAAAATACAAAAATTAGCCAGGTGTGGTAACAGGCACCTGTAATCTCAGCTACTCGGGAGGCAGGAGAATTGCTAGAACCCAGGAGGCAGAGGTTGCTGTGAACCAAGATTGTGCCACTGCACTCCAGCCTGGGCAACAAAGCAAGACTCTGTCTCAAAAAAAAATTTAAAAAGTCCTCTACAATGATGCATACATATACTTTTCCATTAAGTATTTTTATGACTTTATAATATTTCCATTTAATGTATTTTAATGTTCTTATTACATACTAATCTATGTAATATTAACAGTCTGGTGTAAAAAGTTTTTTTTGCATTATTCTACAGACTAAACCCAATGCTAAGTGAGGTTATCAATTTGATGCTTCAATTACATTTGGATACTTTTTTTATTATCAGAAGATACAACAGTATGATATTTATATAATATTTAAATTAAAAGAAACAATTTTTAGAAATATTTTATCTTTGATTAAAACTTTTGTGTATTATTTTTAAATAAATTTTATTTAGTTTTCTTAATATAAGAAGGTTGATTGTGAATTTTGAAAACTAAAGTTTTAAAATTTTGCAGAATTAAGTAGATATAACTATTATTTTAGATAATGAAGCCCAATATCTATGAAAAGACAAATGCTATTATTTTTAAAATTAGATAAATACCCTGTTGAGAATAAAATTTATTTTACATATTTGCTTGAGTTCCTGTAACAAAAATCTATGGCTTAGTAAATAGATATAATTTATTCAAATGTGAAGCAAAGTACTTGTTTTCATTTAGATATGTGTTGCACAGCCCTTTTTACCAACTGTAGTATTCCATTCTTAAATTGTTCTCTTTTTTTTTTGTTTGTTTTGTTTTTTGTTTTTTGTTTTTACATGTCAAGGGAGGGAGGTGATTGGATAATGGGGGCAGTTTTTCCATGCTGTTTTTGTGATAATGAGTGAGTTATCACAAGATCTAATAGTTTTATAAGTGTTTTAAAGTTTTTTCTTCACTCTTTTTTTTCTTTTTTTTAAGAGAGAGAAAGAAGTAGAATAAAAGAGAAAAAAGAAAGAAAGAGAAAGAGGGAGAGAGAACGAAAATCTTGATCTATTGCTCAGGATTTCATTTAAATCTGTAAAATGCTTATGCAATTACTAAAAAGTGA
>CAUYQU010078437.1:0-61643 GCA_963574635.1 Cheracebus regulus | reverse complement strand
TTTATGATACCCACATCATCCTAATACCAAAACCTGGCAGAGACACAACTAAAAAAGAAAATTTCAGGCCAATATCCATGATGTAAAAATCTTCAATAACATACTGGCAAACCAAATCCAACAGCACATCAAAAAGCTTATCCATCACGAACAAGTCAGCTTCATCCTGGGGATGTAAGGCTGCTTCAACATATGCAAATCTATAAACATAATCCATCACATAAACAGAACCAAAGACAAAAACCACATGATTATCTCAATAAGATGCAGAAAAGACCTTTGACAAAATTCAACAGCCCATTATGCTAAAAACTCTTAATAAACTAGGTATCGATGGAACATATTTCAAAATAATAAAAGCTATTTATGACACACCCATAGCCCATATCATACTGAACAGGCAAAAACTGGAAGCATTCCCTTTGTAAACTGGCACTAGACAAGTATGCCCTTTTTCACCATTCCTACTCAACATACTATTGGAAGTTCTGGCCAGGGCAATCAGGCAAGAAAAAGAAACAAGGGGTATTCAGTTAGGAAAAGAGGAAGTCAAATTGTCTGTATTTGCAGATGACATGATTATATATTTAGAAGACCCCATTGTCTCAGCCCAACATCTGCTTAGATGATAAGCAACTCAGCAAAGTCTCAGGATACAAAATCAATGTGTGAAAATCACAAGCATTCCTATACACCAATAGCAGAAAAACAGAGAGCCAAATCATGAGCAAACTCCCATTCACAATTGCTACAAAGAGAATAAAATACCTAAGAATACAACTAACAAGGGATGTGAAGGACCTCTTCAAGGAGTACTACAAAGCACTGCTCCAGGAAATAAGAGAGGACACAAACAGATGGAAAAACATTCCATGCTCATGGTTAGTAAGAATCAATATTGTGAAAACAGCCATAATGTCCCAAGTATTTATAGATTCAGTGCTATCCCCATCAAGCTACCACTGACCTTCTTCACAGAACTGGAAAAAAACATCTTAAACTTCATATGGAACCAAAAGAGAGCCCACATAGCCAAGACAATCCTAAGTAAAATAAAACAAACCTGGAGGCATCACGCTACCTGACTTCAAACTATACAACAAGGCTACAGTAATCAACACAGCTTGGGGCTGGTACCAAACCAGATCTATAGACCAATGCAACAGACCAGACGCCTCGGACCGAACGCCACACATCTACAACCATCTGATATTTGACAAACCTGACAAAAATAAGCAATAGGGAAGGGATTCCCTGTTTAATAAATGGTGTGGGGAAAACTGGTTAAACGTGCAGAAAGCTGAAATTGGACCCCTTCCTTACATCTTATACAAAAATTAACTCCAGATAGATTAAAGATTTAAACATAAGCCCTAATACCATAAAAATCCTAAAAGAAAACCTAGGCAATATCATTCAGGACATAGGCATAGGCAAGGACTTCATGACTAAAACACCAAAAGCAACGGAAACAGAAGCCAAAATAGACAAATGGGATCTAATTAAACTCCAGAGCTTCTGCACAGCAAAAGAAACAATGATTAGAGTGAACTGGCAACCAACAGAATGGTAAAAAATTTTTGCAAGCTACCCATCTGACAGAGGGCTAACATCCAGAATATACAAATAAACAAATGTATAAGAAAAAAAAAACAGTGGGCAAAGGATATGAACAGACATATCTCAAAAGAAGACATGTATGCAGCTAACAAACATGAAAAAATACTCATCATCACTGGTCATTAGAGAAATGCAAATCAAAACCACATGGAGATACTATCGCACACCAGTCAGAATGGCAATCATTAAAAAAACTGCAGACAACAGTGCTGGAGATGATGGGGAGAAATAGGAACAGTTTTACACTGTTGGTGGGAGTGTAAATTGGTTCAGCCATTGTGGAAGACAGTGTGGCAATTCCTCAAGGATCTAGAAATAGAAATACCATTTGACCCAGCAATCCCATTACTGGGTATATACCCAAAGGATTATAAATCATTCTATTATAAAGACATATGCACACGTATGTTCACTGCGGCACTGTTTACAATAGCAAAGACTTGGAACCAACCCAAATGCCCATCAATGGTAGACTGGATAAAGAAAATGTGGCACATGTCCACGATGGACTACTATGCAGCCATAAAAAAGGATGAGTTCACGTCCTTTGCAGGGACATGGATGAAGCTGGAAACCAACATTCTTAGAAAACTGACACAAGAACAGACAACCAAATACATGTTCTCACCCATAAGCGACTGTTGAACAATGAGAAAACATGGACACACGGAGGGGAACATCACACACTGGGGCCTGTTGGGGGGATGGGAGGCTAGGGGAGGGATAGCAGGGTGTGGGGGGATTGGGGAGGGATAACATTAGGAGAAATACCTAATATAGGTGGCGGGGGATGGATACAGCAAATCACCATGGCATGTATATACCTATGTAAAAATCCTGCATGATCTGCACATGTACCCCAGAACTTAAAGTATAATAATAATTTTAAAAAATGACAAACATGGAAATAGTTTGAACTAATGACTAGCCTTGCCTAATACCTCAGTTTTCATAAGTAATCTACTTATAATTGTTAAACATAAATAAATTAGGTGAATGTAAGTAGCATAAACATTTATAAACAGTTGAATTAAATAATACTCATTGAATGTCTGAATCACTTCCAAATAAGATAAAGTACTGAAACAAATTACTAAACATAAGTTTGTTCTTGGCTTCTTAAAGTCTATAAAAAGACTACTACTAATACACATAAAAGTTAGGTTATAGAGAAACATTTTTATAAAGTGGCTCTCATCTATAAAAAACTGTTATATGCAGTTCAAAGTTTCTTGCTTCCTTGCTTTTTACTAGAAATTAAGGTTACTAAAAGTAACCTTAACAATTCTAATTAACATATATGACTTTGTACACAAAGTTTACCCCAAAAACTTAGATGTGTTTTTAATGAGAATTCTTTTTTTAAAATTTTATTTTAAGTTCTAGGATACATGTGCAGAACATGTGGGTTACATAGATATACATGTGCCATGGTGGTTTGCTGCACCTATCACCCCCTCATCTAGGTTTTAAGCCCTACATGCATTAAGTAGTTGTCCTAATGCTCTCCCTCCCCTTGCCTGTCATCCCCAAAAGGCCCCAGTGTGTGCTTTTCCCCTCCCTGTGTCCATGTGTTCTCATTGTTCAAGTTTCACTTACAAGTGAGAACATGTAGTGTTTGGTTTTCTGTTCCTATGTTAGTTTGCTCAGAATAATGGCTTCCAGCTTCATCCATGTCCCCACAAAGGACATGAACTCATTCCTTTTTTATGGCTGCATAGTATTCCATGGTATATATGTGCCACATTTTCTTTATCCAGTCTATCATTGATGGGCATTTGAGTTGGTTCCAAGTCTTTGTTATTGTAAATAGTGCTGCAATAAATGTGTGCATATGTCTCTACAGAATGATTTATAATCCTTTGGGTATATAAATCCAGTAATGACATTGCTGGGTCAAATGGTATTTCTGGTTCTAGATCCTTGAGGAATTGTCACACTGTCTTCCACAATCACTGAACTAATTTACACTCCCGCCAACAGTGTAAAATCATTCCTATGTCTCCACAGCCTCACCAGCATCTGTTGTTTCCTGACTTTTTAATGACTGCCATTTCTAACTGGTGTGTATGGTATCTCGTTGTGGTTTTGATTTTCATTTCTCTAATGACGAGTGATGATGAGCTTTTTTTCATGTTTGTTGGCTGCAAAAATGTCTTCTTTTGAGAAGTGTCTGTTCATATCCTTCACCCACTTTTTGATGGGGTTGTTTTTTTCTTGTAAACTTGTTTAGGTTCCTTGTAGATTCTGGATATTAGACCTTTGTCAGATGAATACATTGCAATAATTTTCTCCTATTCTGTAGGCTGCTTGTTCACTCTAATGATAGTTTATTTGGCTGTGCAGAAGCTCTTTAATTTGATCTCATTTGTCTATTTAGGCTTTTTTTGCGATTGCTTTTGGTGTTTTAGTAATGAAGTCTTTGCCCATGTCTATGCCCTGAATGGTATTGCCTAAGTTTTCTTCTAGGGTTTTTATGGTTTTGGGTTTTACATTTAAGTCTTTACTCCATTTTGAGTTAATTTTTGTTTAACTTGTATGAAGGGGTCCAGTTTCTCTTTTCTGCATACGGCTAACCAGTTTTCCTAGCACCATTTATTAATAAGGTTACTAAACATAACCTTAACAATTCAAATTAACATATATAATTCTGCACACAAAGTATACCCCCAAAAATAAAATGTGTTTTTAATGACAATTCTTAAAAAGCCAAAAAAAAGTTGTTCTTCATTGAGAAAAAAGAATAATTTTGTCTAAATTCTGAAGATTATTTAAGGTTCTTTCCAAAAGTAAATTCAAGGAGAAAACAGAAACATGATAGAAAGGAACCAGTAAGTAGGAGATACAGATGTGTAAAGTTAAGGGTGTAAGTATGTATTTTTGGTAAAAGAAGGTTAAAAAGAAAAGTAACTTTTTTTTTTAAAGAGACAGGGTCTCACCATGTTGACCAGGCTGGTCTTCAACTCCTGGGCTCAAGCAATTCTGATGCCTCGGCCACCCAGAGTGCTAGAATTACATGTGTGAAGCACCACACCCAGTCAAAACAAGGATAAATTTGAGAAATAATTTTGTGTGGTAAATATTTTGTTCTAAATGTAGTTATTTAAACAGAGAAAGCATAAGACAAAACTAAAGATCTAAGTATGTCATAGATGGTTTGTATAAGTCATAATAAGGTTTGTGAAGGGCAGATTTATTAAACAAATTTGTGTGTGATCAAGTTGGCTATAATTAGAAGGAAGTTATTTTTAAGTCTTCCCAAAGATTGTACTCTGAGATAAATACATTTCTCAATACAAAACTAAAAATTTAGTCCACTACATTAGGAAAAAGCTGTGTGTTTTTTAAAAAAATTTTTTCCTAAGAATTGATCTGCTCGTAGTAAAAATTAGAATACGTTTTTACTTTGAATTCTGAAATGTGCTTTTTTAATAGCTATCTTCTAAACTGCAGGGTTTTTTTGTTTGTTTTTCTTCTGTTTCACAGTCTTCATTTAATTTCAGGTAGTAAAGCTGTCTTCTTCCCTTAGGATGGTAATTTCATTTCTTGAGGTAGAGTTTTCCTCTTAAAGCTTCTCAGATTTATAGCTCAGAAGTTTAATGTTTGCTGCATCTTACTGCATGCCATACATCAATGCTTTCAACTCTTTCTCTCCTTGAGAAAGTATACCTTTAACCTTGACTGAGGTGATAACTCTGTCCTTTGACTTTTATATAACTTTTTTCCTCGAATTATAATCTAACTCTAAAATGTTTATCTTGATGGCCTACAAAAGCAATGTCTTCCTCCAGTATAGCTTGATTCTGTACACTTGGCTTTCTTAATGTTGTCTGAATCATTTCATGTAATCAGGAAACTTCCCATGCTGTTACTGAAAGCCATGTATTTCCCTGCTCAAGGTACCAGTTTTCTTGTTTACACTCCATGGTGTGTACTCATAACCTTGACCACACATTCTTCCTGTGTCTGATTAAATTCAAGTACTGTTTTCATTGGGTTCAACTTCCAGGTTATCTAAATGGGCTTCCTATAAGGAGAAGCAATCACACAGCAAGAGGTTCTTCTCTACTTTTTTGGTAATTGGCCCAAAACCAAATATTTTGCATTTTATCAAGATAACTTTGTGTTGTCCTCACTAGTTTTTATTTTATTTTTTTTATTACTTAGGAAAATAGCCTTGAAAGGGTTAAGGTTTTTTAAATCCAGGTAACTTTCTATATTGCTTTGGAGGTCCTTTGATTATCATTCTGGTTAAATGAATGAGTATTATTTTAGTGACTGGTAATCTTGTTTCGGCCAGACGTTTAAACCTTTTCACATCTTTGATAGAATTCCCTAATATCAAAATTCTAAATTAAATATTTTTGACCTAGAACTAACTTTTGGATTTTCTAGTTAGGCCCTTGGAAAGTCTCAAGGTGCATATTTCGCACATTGTAAAGATATCAGATGATTAAATTTATTTTGTAAATGGTATAAGCAGCACTGCCAAATGGTAATACTGGGTCTTCTTTCAGTTATAGGTATGTGATTAATATCAATGTTCTAAAATTGTCTAAAACTTAGAGATCTAATATGTCATCAAGTTGTAACTGTGGTTACATATTGTATGCCACAAAAATAATCAAATTTCCTTGTCAATTTCTGATTATGGTAAACTTTCATCAAATTTTTAACCATGGCTATTCTAAGTCTCTGTCATCCTACAGTTATTGTTCTGATTTTTATCTAAAAGCATGTGCAATCAGATTTATAAAAAAAGGTTCTAATAGTATTCTTAAATACATGTTTCTCGTAACTTAAAGATCAATGGATTAAATAAAAATCTATCAGAACTCTAATGAAGAACTGACAGGCTCATGAAACTGCTAATCAAGATCAAACAGAACAAAAATTAATTACATGAGATTGGATAACTGATGAAGATAATGTTAACATGATTTTTGTTTGAAATATTACGAGTTTTTTGCTTATTTTTGTTTTCTAGATTTAAGAAAATTTTCTCTCTAAAGCTATCTAGAGTTTATAGTTTTACAAAATTGCTAACTAGCAACTGAGTAAAGTAAATTTGTGAACCAAGGTGAAGCACCTGCTTTTTCTCCTTATTTCATTCCTCTAAAATTCAAAAACTCTTCATGGGTATTTCTTTTTATTGGAAACATGTTATTTACTAGGTTCAATAAGAATTTGTTCTCTCTTTATAACAGAATATAACTGGAAACATTGGTTATTTTACCAAGACTTTGACTATCATATTAGAAAATGTGCACAGAATTGCCTGATTTCAAAGATTTTCCCAGCCTTATAGTGAATAAGCACTATACAAACTGGGATTGTCATATTACTATACATTTTACTTTGTATTTTCCTTTTTAAACTTTGTACTTGTTGTCTGTCAAATTTCTGCAAATGCTGGGTGCAGTACCTCATGCCTGTAATCCCAGCACTTTGGGAGGCTGAGGCAGGTGGATTACCTGATGTCAGGAGTTCGAGATCAGCCTGGCCAACATGGGGAAACCCCGTCTCTACTAAAAATATAAAAATCAGCCCAGCATGGTAGTGCACGTCCGTGATCCTAGCTACTTGAGAGGCTGAGGCAGGAGAAGTGCTTGAACCTGGGAGGCAGAGGTTGCAGTGAGCTGAGATCGCACCATGGCACTCCAGCCTGAACAACAAGAGGGAAACTCCATCTCAAAAAAAAAAAAAAAAAAATTCTGTAGAAGTACAACTCCTAACAGAACATCCTGACCCAGCACTTTGCAATGATAGCCAACACCTATGGAACGGACAAAATTAAACTTAACGGATTCTAAGTAGACTTAGCCACTCCCTTAAACCTCCCTTGTGGCTAAAAGGGTTCTGACACTGACTCCTAGCCATCATTCACTCCTTTCAACAGGTGACCAGACAACAACCCACGACAGGTCTATTCTGGCACCAAGGTACAATAAAAATCTAACTACAGGATAACTGATCAGCAATGCTTTTGGAGAAAGATCCTGATTAAAGGGGGGAAATGTAAAAGTTGTCAGAATCAAAATGGAGTTATGTGATTAAAAATCCTGAAAAACAGAGCCAAGAAAGGCCATGAAGGAAGGGTTCTCATGTATAATTACTGATAAAAAGAACTATTACAAAAGACTGAAAAAACCATAACCTTTTATAAAGGCTAACGCAATCCCTACACAAAAAATACCTCAGTGAGGATATCTGCCCAGCAACTGCTTGTCCAGCTCTGAATTGGTGCCATCCTTGTTATTGATCCTTGTAGCCAAGAGTAATTATCTCAAAACAATTATGTAATTCTCTTGTCTTCCTTTAAAAACATTATTTTCTTTTACCTCTCTTGATGATGCAGAGTTTATTACAGCACGTGCCTTCCAATTGCAATGCCAATTCTCAAACAGATATCGTTTTATTTTAGAGTCCCTCTCTCTGTTATTTAGGTTGAGAGAGTATATATCCCAAATAAAAATATAAAAAACAGTACACATAAAAACAGAAAATTACCTTGATATTTCCCTGAGATAAACAGTCTGCATGGCTTTCTTCAAATGAGGTTCAATATTTCTCCACAGTTTGCGAGTATCACGTTCACTTGCTACCCAAAGGGAAGAAAATTTCAGTAACTTGTATCTTGTAAAAAGCTTTCTCAAAATAAATATTAATGAGTAAAATTACACAGTTACCTTCTCCTTTAACCACAGGTTCACAATATTTAGGAAAATTAAGTACTGCCTGTAAGTAAAGAAAAAAAAAGAGAGAAGAAAAAAGCACTGATCAATCACAATTAGAAATTTATTTTTCAAGTAAAATGTGTTCTACAATTCAAGAAATTTTACTTAAAACAATTGCTCAAGTCAAACGTAATTATATGCAGTGGCATGCACCTATAATCCCAGCTACTCAGGAGGCTCAGGCAAAGGGACTGCTTGGGCCCAGGAGATCAAGGCTATAGTGTGCTGTTACTGCATCTGTCAACAGCCACTGCACTCCAGCCTGGGCAACATGGCAAGACCCCACTTCTTTCTAAAAAAAAAAAAAAATGTAATTGTAGCTTATTAGTATAATAACAAAAGAGCAAAAATACCAATAATGATAGCACAACATAAAATATTCTTTAATTGGCTAAATCCTGCCTAATATATTAGCCTCTGTATACAAAAGTATATAATAAAAGAGAATGGAGTGTCTCACCAAAAATATACTTCTTTGCCATATTTTGATATGGCTAATCAGAGGGGCTGCAAGCACAAGAATAGTCCTGAAAAGCTGGTTTTGTGTGTGTGTGTGTGTGAGGGAGATTTGCATCTGTAAAGGAAATAAGTAAACAGCAGAAAACAGGCTTTCTCTGATCATCTCCCACCTTGGATCTAGGAAAGATTAGCTCTCAAGAAAGAGACTTGAGGGTCTGATATCTTTGAAGGTCTGACAGAGAAACTTAACACAGGCTAACATCTATTCTATCCGAAAGTAGCTACCTATGAGGTTTCATTTGCACAACAAGACTGCCTTCCCTAACCATGTGTTTTTTCTTCTCTCCCTCCAATAATCTGTTATGCCATGCCCAAGCCCATTTTCCTTCTGTAACCTCAGGATGGTACACAAATTTGAACCTCTGGCCCCCTTTCTGTCCCCCACCTTTTGAGGCTCATACTTTGTGTAAGGCTCCTGTCCCCATATGCATATTAATAAACTTGTATGCAATAGTTAATGCATGCAGGGCTTAACACCTAGGTGAGGGGGTGATAGGTGCAGCAAACCACCATGGCACACGTTTTACCTACGTAACAAACTTGCACATCCTGCACATGCATCCTGGAACTTAATATAAAATTAAATTAAATTTTAAAATTAATTAAAATTCAAAAATAAATTTGCATGCCTTTTTTTCCTGTTAATCTCTTATTAGTTTGGTTTATAGGTTCAAATTATCAAACCTGCAGGGTAAAAATGTGAACTTCCCTACAGTAACAAAGCATAATTTGTACTTTTAGGTTATATTTATGTCACATAGAACCATAAAACATTTAATGAAAAACCTCAAGCCCAAAAAATTAACTGTTGCTTTCTAAGGTCTGAACATTCTCATAAATTAAACATCATAGAGTTCCGTATGACTCAAAGTATTTGGATTGGCAGCACTACCTAACATTGCTACAGATGGAAGTTCTTGATACCATCTCAGGCATACTAAATCAGAATCTCTGAGCATAAGACCCAGGAATCTATGTTTAGTGATCTCTCTAGAAATTCTATGTATTCTAAAGTCTGAGGAGTACTAATTAAAAAATAATAACTATTTACTAGTTTTTCATTAATTAACACTGGAATTCTGAAAAGTAATTTGAGCAAACTGGTAAAAACATACTGCTTCCATATATCAATATTAGTCTGTTCCCGGTATTTCATATCAAAATAATTCAATGAGGCATAGAAAAAAGATATATATAAATGTGTGACTATATAACATATAACTAGATAACAGAGAACTAAGAACCAAATCATTAAAATAATTTCTTCCTATTCAACTTCATAAAAAACAATTATTTAAAGTAGAAAAATCTTCCAAATTCTGCTAATATTAAGTATAGAGAAGAAAAATCAAGAAGAAATTATTCACTTCAGCCAAACTTTCTTACCTTAATTTTAGACTTTCAGATCTAAGTATAGTTTAATAACACTAAAGTATCATAATGTTAACAGCAACTGGTAAACAATTTGGCTAATAAACAAGTGACCCCTGAACAACACGGTTTGAACTGTGAGGGTCCACTTATACAAAGATTTTTTTTCAACCAAACACAGATCAAAAACATAGTATTCAGGGAATATAAAACTCATGAATACAGAGGACTAAGTTTTTATACATTCGGGTTCTGCAGAGTTGATGGCAGGGTTTAAGGGTGCTTAGATTTTGATATACATGGGAACCAATCCCCCATGTATACCAAGGGACAACTGTATTGCTTTTCTTTTTGGTTGAAACACTAAAATATTAAAATGTTTAATAATTTATGAAAAACAGTTAAAAAGGCAATATCATAAGGTTTGTCAGAGAAAACAAACCTAAATGAATATTCAAAGTAGTACTTTATTTTCTTCTGCCTTAAGCTACCTATAGAACTAGCCTCTAAAAAATACAGATATACCAATTCCTAAAGCACACACACAGAAAAGATCTCTGAAAAAAATATTTTTCAGGTGATTTAATAAACTTTCAAGCAAAATGCCACTTACAAACTTTGAAACAAACAACACTATCTATCTGAAGAAAAAAGGAAAATGAGTATGTTTATTCTTCTATGTTCTATACCTAGAGGAAACTAGAACATTGTGCTATTTTTTTCTCTAATTTTTAAGGATCTTTTTCTCTATTTATTATTACCAATAATAGTATAAGACTTAAACTATACTTCACATTTATGAATATGATGTTAAAAAAAGCTGTAACTTCACCCTAAATAAAATCATTCCTCAGTAAAACCTAAGGAACTTTTAAAAATACCATAAATATATATTTCTCTCTTTATATTTTATTTTCCCATAAATATTTTCCTTAAATAATTTTTCCTTCTTGTACTTTATAATCTACTTTGAAATGGCTGCCACCACAGATTACCATAGGATTCAAGCGCTCAAGAGTGGTAACTGGAAGTTACTTTCCAGGAAAGAGAGGGAAAGATTATTTGCTCCTAAGTCCATCTCACCCAGGTGCACTTTCCTGACCCTTTCCTCTGTGTAAATCTCCTCTATTACCATTTCTCTTAGAAGCCAGGTATCCCAAGACATCCAACTTCTAGAGGAATATTAGTGATAAGCTTGAACTGGAAAAACTGTTTGTTTTTTTCCCAGCTGAGAAGATGTCTGAAATCTACATGGAAATCAGAGAAGCCCTGAAATCTGAAACTTTCAAAAACATACTAAATGTGAGCATAATTTTAAATGACTACCTTCTATGTTCTGTCTCAAACACACACTGAATCTAAGTAATGCTTTTCAGGGCAAAAACAGAAGAAGAGCTAAGTGAAAAAATTGTGCTAAGAGACATAGAGTCTGTTACTTTGAAAGTAACTGTTTACCAGCCTTAGATATATTACTATTTTCTGTTAAATGGAGGTAAGATCTTCATTATTAATTGAAGGTTTCTAAAAGAGAAACCAGAAATTCTTGTCTCCTTCCTTTCCCATCCCCATATTAAATGAAAAAGGTCAAAGGAAAATTAAACATCAACATTTTTCCAAACTGTCTATGAAATATAAACAGCTATTCTAATTGTTAAAAAAAATTTTTTTAAAGAAACTTCTATACGAAGATTACCAGCTTAGGGTCAGTGGCTAATGAAAGACCTACAATGAAAGCTTCTGACCAAACTCAAGTCTATCTAGATTCTAGAAACTCGATCACTGCATACATAAAACTTAAACAAAATCTGTTACAAAACATTAATTGTTTCAAGTTAATCTGTTACAAGTTTCAGTTGTAAAACTGCTCAAGTTTTTACATCTCTTTTCTGTTATTCCTCATTTTGAGTTTAATGGAGTTCTGCATTTTCTGCAATTAGAGAAAAGAGAAAAAAGGAAGAGTGAAAAGATCTGAGAATGACATTTATCTGATCAGACCAAATTTTGTACTAAACCGCAGACATCTTCCTTCTTATGGTATGTTAGCCTCAAGAGGCCATAAGCAAATTCCCAGAATAAAATTTCAGCTTTAACTTATCTCACACCATTTCTACATGGAAAAATATTTATATATATATATATATATATATATATATATATATACACACACATATATGTATACACATACACACACAGTCACACACACACACACACATATTGAAGCAAAATGTTTATTTACCAGATGTCTGAGCTCTTTCAAATCTCGACAAACAGTGTAGAAAACTCCAAGAAGAATGTTAATGTAGGCAGCATAGAAATCAGCTGAATACTCTGGAGGATGATCATGGGACAGGATCTTTTGAAGGTTCCCTGTTCACAGACACAAAATAACTTAAAACAATTAACATAGCACCCTAATCATAACTTCGAGCATTTCATAACAAAGGTGTTAAAAAGAAAACCCAGATCCAGCAATAATTAAGGAATAATAAAACTATTATAAGATTAGAATAGAAAAGTGTGATTTGTGATATAATAAAAAATATGTATTTGATCTTTACCCCAGTTCCTGGCATATAGCTTCAAAAAACCCTCATAATTTAAAGAATGAGAAGGATAAATGGAGTATCTTTTTCTTTTGATACTCTTAATAAGCCCTTGTAAAACATACCTCAATTTATACTATGAGGTGTTTCTTGATGGGTGACATGGTTTGGCTCTATGTCCTCACTCACATCTCATTTGAAATTTTCAATGTTGGAGGAAGGGTCTGGTGGGAGTTGATTGAATCATGGGGCAGACTTCTCCCTTGCTGTTCTTGTGTTACAAGTTCTCATGAGATTTGGTTGTTTCAAAGTGTGTAGCACTTCCCCCTTCACTCTCTCTCCTGCTGGCCACGTAAAGATGTATTTGCTTCCCCTTCACCTTCTGCCATGATTTTAAGTTTCCTGAGGCCACCCCAGAAGCAGAAGCCTGTATGACCCGCAGACTGTGAGCTGATTAAATCTCTATTTTAAAAAAATTCTTTATAAATTACCGAGTCTCCGGTATGTTTATAGCAGTCTGAGAACGGACTAATACAGTGGGCCCCTAGGTAGCTTCAGGATGGGGACTGGTTGTCAGAGGAACCAACCATGTGATTAGAGGCCTACATTCTCACATACACTGCTATGAAGAAATACCCAAGACTGGGTAATTCATAAAGAAAAGAAGTTTAATTGACTCACAGTTCCACATGGCTGGGGAGGCCTTGAAAACTTACAATCATAACGGAAGGCACTCTTAACAGGGCAGTAGGAGACAAAATGAGTGCCAGCAGGGGAAATGCCAGACACTTACAAAACCAACAGATTTCATAAGAACTCACTAGTATGAGAACAGCATGGGCGAAACATCCCCATGATTCAATTACCTTCCACCAGGTCCCTCCCATGACACTGGGGATTATGGGATTGTAATTCAAGATGAGATCTGGGTGGCAACACAAAGCCAAATCATATCAAGGCCCCACCTCCTGTCCTTGGGAAAAGGAAAAGGGCTAAAGATTGAATTCATTAACAATGGCCAATGATTTAATCAATCATGACTATATAATGGTGCTTCCATAAAAAAAAAAATCATAAATGATGAGGTTCTGAGAGTTTCCAGGATAGTAAATATATCCACATGCTAGTAGGGTAGCACACCCTAGCCCTAGCCCTACAGAGCAGAAGCTCCTGGGCTTGGGACCCTAATGGTCCTTGCCCTATGTACCTGTTCATCTGGTTGTTCATTTGTATCCTTTATACTAAACCGAGTAAGTAAATTTTCCTGAGTTCTGTGAGCCATTCTAGCAAATTATCAAACCTGAAGAGTGGGTCATGGGAAACCCCAATTTATAGCCAGTTTTCAGGAGTACAGGTAGAAACCCGGGACTTAGACCGGTGTCTAAAGTGCTAATATTCTTGTAGGACTAAGCCGTTAACTTGTTGGGTTAGTGTTACTAACTTCTGGTAGTTAGTGTCAGAAGTGAATTGAATTTTAGGACACCCACTTGATATCTAGAGAACTGAAGAATTTGTTGTTGGGTGAACAAAAATACCCCATACATTTGGTGTCAGAAGTGTTTTGAGTAAAAATAATTCTGAAAAAGTAATCGAAATTTTGAAACTGAGGTTAAAAAAAATTATTAAATAGGCCAGGCATGGTGGCTCATGCCTTTAATCACAGCACTTTGGGAAGCCAAGGCGGGTGGATTATGAGGTCAGGAGTTTGAGACCAGCCTGGCCAACAGGGTGAAACCCATCTCTACTAAAAATACAAAATTTAGCCAGGCATGGTGGCATGCTCCTGTAGTCCCAGCTACTGGGGAGGCTGAGGTGGGACAATCACTTGAGCCCAGGAGGGAGATGCGGAGGTTGCAGTAAGCCGAGATCGCACCACTGTACTCCAGCCTGGGTAACAGAGTGAGATGACATCTCAAAAAAAAAAAAATTATTAAATACTCCTTAAGACAAACAGAAAACAATTACATCTAGAGAAAATCTCAAGAACCGTATTACTGGCAAAATCAGGAACAAGGAAAAAAAATTGAAGATTGTTTATTTTTCTTCCTATTAAGTAAATCAACTAGGAAAAGAAAGGGGGGATAGTACATAAAGTACCAATAAACTAGCAAATGCTCTTCATGTTTTGTAAAATGAAAAGAATTCATTAATTTTTAAAAAAACAATCATCACCCGATCCTAGTCCTTACTTTGTTATTCCCCCTCTTATAAAACAAGTGTTCTCCCTACAACTCTGATATCTTTATTTCTCTGCTATTATATCTCAGACTCTGTATAAAATGTCATGTTAAGAGTCCTAACCTTTTATTTTATCCCTCTGGAAATAATCATATTTTAGAAGCACGGTAAAATTTAAAGGGAAACAACCATCTATTATTCAAAATTTCCCAGTCTTAATACAGGAATCAGTTAGTCATTCATTCCTTATTGTAAGATCCTCTGACTTCTTGGTGCAATGGTCTCCTTAGAATTCACAGTTAAGAGGTCTTTGCATATGACTAGAACTTTAAACCTAGTTCCAGAGTGCTCAAGTTTTTTGCAAAAATTACAGATAAAAACCCTTCGAGAATATTCTGATCATGTCAATTTCCCTAAAAATACTAACCATTAAGTTAGTATTTTTAACCAGGCCATTTACCATTGGCTTTTGATTTTAACCACTCTTGTGCCTGACAATCAATTAGATACAGGTTCAAGATCAAACGATATATATGAACTATCAATGAAAATTTATAAACAGAAGTTCAGAAATAACTCTATCGAGGAATATTTTAAACACAGCAGTTCACCAAAAAAAAAAAAAAAAATTAAAGCCTAGTTTCATACTTAGAATATTATCCTAAAGGGATACTAGATGAGACACTGTTACTGAATTTCCTTTTTTATTTCAAAACCACTAAAAACAAACAAACAAACAAACAAAAGCCAAAACTTCCCTTTGGAGTCCACAGACTTTTATATTCTAACAGCAAACTTTAAATATAATGTCACTAAGCTTTTTTAGCTATGCATGGGGGGAATATCTGATAAAATGAAAATTTCTGAAAGGTACTATAAAACTTAGAACAAAGATATCTACCTATAATATCTACCAAATAACTGGATGGATGTAAGAAAATAGAGATGGAGGGAAGAGATAAATGATCAGAGAGGTGAACATACATAAGCAAAAAAAAAAAAAAAAAATTATTCTATAAATGAATGGATAAGAAAATAAGGAAAACAGTTGAGTCTCCAGCTCAGACTGTACTTCTAAGTGCCACCTGAACATCTCGATGATATTTCTTACAGGTAGCCCTCAGTATCTCATAAAATAGTTGATTAGATGTTAGCACTGGCCTACTTCAGCCCTGATCAAGGTCTTAAAAGAATCAGAACCCTCACTATGTTACTGTAAAAGTAAACCAGCTACTTGTTTATAGACTACAGTCAAAAATCTCAGAGTACAATTCTATACAAGCAAGGCATGTCGGCTCTAAGAGTCTAGGACTATTCAAATTCATGAAAAAAATCCCATCTGTAACAAAAAGCTGAAAACAGTGTATCATCAGGTAGTAAATAAAGGGTAGGAGAAACCCACTGCTTGGTCTCCTTGGGTCTTAAAATTTCATTATCCAAGTATAGTCTAATGTGCAAAGAAAAGCCATTCCTAACTTGGAGAGAGACTTCTGCTTCCAGTTGTAAGCGAGTAAGAGCATCCGGAAATACCCTCCTCTAATAATCAATTAAAAATTGGACACAATATAGAAAACAACTATTTTCAAATATCAAACAAATGGTAATAAAGGACCATAATACCTGAGAAAAGGTAAACAAATAAGGTTAGTCCTACCAGTAGTCAAGCTTTCTAATGAGGCAATTTTAAGACTGTATTGCATGTAGAGTTCCAAAAGGAGCTCATTTATCCTACTGCGTTGAGGAGACAGAGACCAGAGCAGAGGGAGCTGAGGTAGCTAGAATTTGCAGGGCAGAGTACCTGAGGGGAGGAAGCTATGCCAAAAAAAGAGCTCCAGAAATCTGTACAGGGGTTCCCTCAAGTCTTAGTTTAAGACCAATCTATGCTTATAGATGATTAGTTCAGAGGAATAGTATATGCATAGGGTAAAACCCTACAAAGCCATGTAAGAATTAGTTGTTGGGAAAAAACCATTATTGGAAAGCTATATGTAAATTCCCAGAATTCATATAGGGCTGTGAATTTTTCATGTTGCCACCAGTCAGAATGCAGAGACCATGCTAAACACACAGTGCATTCAGTAGAGATTCCAGAAAAACTATGTCTTAGAAGTAGAGCTAAAATTAACCCTGGAGTAAAGGCTACTCTAGATCTTCTCTCCAAAAAAAGCTTAAAAATAGCCTTAAAAGGGTCAACTATATCTGTAAATAATTACAGATGCTAATGAGAAAAAAGTCCAAAACACAACAAAAAACACAATGTCTGTAATTTAATCAAAAACTACTAGACACATGAAGAAGTATAATGGATACCCAAGATGGACACAAATTAGTTGGTGGGAACAAACTCAAAACAAAACAGGTAACTGAATCAGAAAACAAGAACATTAAAACAACTATTATAAATATATTCATATGCTCAAGGATATAAAGGAAAACAAAAGCATAATGAGATCAGTAATTAAAATTTTTACAGGATGAAATTAACTGCCTACTAGAGACTTGTAAAAAAATGTCAGTGAACTTAAAGACATAGAAACAAAAAACAATTCCAAATAAAACACATCTATAAAAAGATATAAAATTTAAACAGTCTTTCGGTGGGACAATATCAAGCAGTCTAACATACTTATAATGCAATCCCACACTAAAAAAGATAGATAAGAAAAGGTGGGAGGGGGGGAACAGACAAAATATTTGAAGAAATAATGTCTGAAATTTTTCCAAAGCTGATGAAACTATATACCCACAGATTTAAGAATTCAACAAATTCCAAGCGGAATAAACAATAAAAGTTATTTTCTTTCTTGTCTATTTGTTAAAGCCAAAATATTAAATATTATATTTAATAGTTGAGTCATAATAATCGTTGAGGTTTCTAGTATAATATTACATGGTATATAAAAAATATAGAAGTAAAATCTAAGACAACAGCAGTACAAATTTCGTTAGGTAGGAAACTGTAAGTCACTGAAACTTCAGATTGTTATCAGAACATAACTTAATCTATCCTGACTGACACAATAACTAAACCAAAAATCTGATCAAGTATATTATAATCTCTGAAGAAAAAACATCCATTGCCAAAAGATGAGTGGTCTGCAAGAGCTAAAGACCAGAAAGCAAAACTTCCAAATTGGGCTCCTAGCCATAACTGCTAAGACGAGTGCTGTCCTTAAAATCAGACACTATATATTCCTGTAAATGACATATGTTTCAAGTTATTACAACTGAATAACATTAACCACTTAGATAATCTCTTTGCCCTGGCTCCACACTTAGCCATAATTTTAACTTATCAATTAATGTTCCCCTTCTGAATGGCTTTTTGTCTGACTACAGTGTTTTTTGCTTTAAAAAACCTGAATATGTAAAAGGCCCTAAAATTTAATAATCAGAATTTAACTTGGCTCCATTATTATATACTTTTCAAAAATCTATTATCCTATACTCACTAAAGTTAGCAAGACCACTTTATTTGCTTTTGTCCTCAAACTATCTATGCTGCTTTGTATCTTTACTTTTTAAATTTTTTAATCAAATTCTATAGTTACATTATTAATTCAACTCGACTAAAATGTACAAAATCAACATTTTTTATAATTTTCTTAAATTCTAAAGTTTTCAGTACTTAAAAGTAAAATGGGTCATGAAAAAACTGAACTATGAACAGTGCTGACATAGGTACAGAGTTTTTTTGTTTAAATAAAATCTTTTATTACTTTTCCTCCTTCCCTTTTTATTTTGGGATTTTCGTGGATGAGAAATAAATGAAAATAAGGACTCCCTTCATCTATTTTGGGTTGCTGTTTAAAAAAATCTCAGCTAATTAGCTAAGACAGGAGGTGTTATTTGACTGCTGTTCTGGTGAAAACAGGCAAAAATGTGCTAATCTTAACAATGTATGCTTATAGCTGATTAGTTCAGAGGAATAGTGTTAATGAGGCCAAGGTCATGGAATGCTATTTTTTTATAGCCTGCTAACCACCTTATGCTTCACAGTTATAATCTCTGAATCACAAGTATCATCTCTGTATGACACCCTACTGTTAATCCATACAAGCAACGCAAAAAGCTATTGTGTTCTTCCAAAAGCCAAAATCATCAGGATCTACGAAATTTAAGATTAAATACAACCCCCAAGAAAGTAAGAAACACAAAGGCTGGTAATTGATACCATATGAATTACAGTAAAAAAAATGAGATTTACAAAATCAAAAGGTGTAAGTCCAACATACAGTAAACTCAAGTATAGGGTAAATGAAGATTTCAACAAACTCTTAATATGCTTTACCAGTCTAGTTTGATTATTTGTACCGAGGTCATAATCACAATATATGTACATCTTAATGTACTGACTAAAAAAGTGAAGCTACATTAGCACAAATATGAGAGCTGCTCATCCAAAAGAAATTAGTAATTATACAATAACCTCTCACAGTTCCAAAATAAAAAAATTTTAAGTGCAGAACTACAAACATCTTATTTGAGACTGGCAGCAAACCTTAGCAGTTTAAGGTATCAAAGTATATCTTAAATATGCTAGTTTAATCTTTCAAACAACAAAAACTATTCTATTGCATACCATTTGCCAAAACAATGTTTTAAGGTTTACCTATGCTGTAATCAGGGAAATACAAGACAAACGGCTCAAAGCATCCAGTATTTGGACGAAACTTTTCCCAAACAATTTCACTGAGAAAGATAACAGTCACATTTCTGTCAGTCTGTAAAAGAAAGAAATAAAAGTAACTTTGCATTTAAAAATCTTAATCAGAGCAGTACTTCCATTTGGGTTGTCTTTAAAATAAATCCCCCTATAACAAATTATTTGCACATTAGTAAATCATATTTAGAAAACCTAATCAAGGAGCTCATCCGTTTGCAAACTGTCACACACTTGTAGGTTAATTGACATTTCAGTTACCCATGAATGCTAGGATAGTCACATAAGAACTTATAGAAATTAAGTATTTACTTGAATACTTAAAACTCCTTTATGGAAATTTTCAAAAAAAATCATTATCTTTCAATCAATAAACAATGAAATATAAAACTTATCATTTCCCATCATTAAAACAGTTACTATAACCCAGAGAAAACAAAATATGGAGTTGCCATATGCCAAAACAGATATGCCCTAATATATAACATCATATAAAAAGCTTAAGGTTTTCTTAAAGATTATTTTTACACAAATTGAGCAAAACTGATGTTGAAGATACATTAAAAACACTAACAATTATGAGTTTATTAGTATGTAAAACACCAGTGTGAAGCAGATGGCCTCTGAAGTATATTTAGAAATTACAATTAATATACTAAAGAAGAACATTAAGAGAATAAGCTGAATGTGTCTGTTATCCTTCTACAGAGAGGACACAAATACTCTATGCATTGCTAGCGAGAATTCATTGAAGTTTTTCTCATATTCTTTTTGACATTTCCAAAGCTGACAAAGCAGATATGATAGCTGTTTTGGTCTACAAGTATTCTTTGGACCCAATCTCATATGTAAATTATTCCATACTGTTATAGTGATTAACTATTTACTGATTCCTAACTTGTGTATCCTAATCTTATATACCAATTTTCATTATTTAGAAAAACATTATTTTGATTAACAAAGATAGCCGAGTACAATAAATTCTTAATTTCATTGACTAACATCTTTATGAAAGAGGACAGAATGTTTACTTTCAAATGCTTTTTTGTCTTATAAAATCATTGGTTTTTTGTTTTTTTTTTAGACAAGGCCTGGCTCTGTCGCCCAAGATGGACTGCAGTGGTATAATCACAGCTCACTGTGGCCTCTACCTCCCCAGGCACAAGTGATCCTCCCATATCTCTCGAGTAGCTGGAACATGTGTTACCAGGCCTGGCTAAATTCTGCAACTTTTATTAAGACAGGGTCTCCGTATGTTGCCCAGGCTGGTCTTGAACTCCTGTACTCAAGTGATCCTCCCGCCTCAGCCTCTCAAAGTGCTGGGATTACAGGCATTAGCCATCCCACTGGGTCTGATTTTTTAAGAATTTCTGTTATTTCTATAGGGGTAAAACAGTATGCCCTCATCACAATCCTGATAACAAATTACCGAGTTGTTTTTGCTATAAAAATATGATTATCTAAAAGCATTTTATAAAACCAGTTAAATATATTCAGAAGTCTAAAAAAAGAGGATATTTATCAGGCTGAAAGGATTTTAAATTGGTAATGCTCTCATCTATTCATCTGATAAGTACTTTCAGCATATATGATATCCATCATATTTTAAATTTCCTTCCACTTAGATACTTAATATATAAAAAAAGAGAAATGCTTTTGCCAGATTTTTCTTAAATGAAATACATTTTTAAAAATCAAGTGTGTTTCCAGAAATGTCAAAACAATTCTCTTTTCCAGTTCAGCTGAGATTACTCTAAATCTTTAAATTTTCTTCAGCTTCTATAATTGAAACTAAAAAATGGTAAAAAAAAAAAAAAAAAAGTCCTAATTGTTGTGAAGGGACGCATGATCACCATAACTGGGCATAAGGAGGAAAAAAACAGGGTGATCTACACTGAAAAGGCAAGAAGACAATAATGCATTTTGGATTCCAGATGGTGAGTTCTAGAGCAAAGCAACGGGAAATAGTGAATGAGACCATGCAAAAACCCGTAAACACAAATGAAACAAATAAAAGGAAAGGATATAGGAGACTTCTACTCAAAGAAGACAGGTCTTGAGTCTCAGTGATAAAATGTCAAGAGTTAATGGTACCAAGAAAAGCTAGACTGTGTGAGATTAACCTCCAGAATAGGCCACTAATAGCTACACTTATTCTCCTGTCCTCTCTATACCTCCCCTCCCTCAACTATTACTAAAAGCAAACTTCAGGAGTCAGCCTTAGGCACACAATGATTTCGGTGGCCCCTCTAAGCTTCTAGCAGATTCTCAAATTTGAGTAATATATTTAACTTTGAAAGGCAGAAATGCTTTAAGGACTCCTCCCCTCCCTAACTATTTATTATAATTTTACTTAATACTTCAAAAGATATAAACATAAAAGTAGGTAAGTATAAACTGCTTAGGCTCAAAGCACTTATAAAATTATGAAACCAAAATAAATTTATAAATACAAACTATAAAACCAGTAAAATTTAAATTAATATTAACTGAATATATTGAACAGTATTGTTTTGCTCAAACTAAATTTTTGTTCCCTTTGTGAATATGTTGAATATGGTCCTACCCGGAAATAACCACAGCTATTTCCCTCACCAATTTTCTTTATTCAAACTATTACAAAACTCTGTTTTATCTGTGATATAGTTTGGCTTTCACCTGATACAAATGCCTAGTAAGTCTGCTTCTGTGCTTTTCTTACTAGGCCTTGACAATCACATTAGTACTAATTCATAAGCCCTCACTCTATGTTGTTGATAGGTTCTTGGAAACTATGACTAAGTGTAACATAAAATAAAACCAACTTTTTCCCTCAACAATGTTAAAATGAACTGATGCTGAAGGTATGGAGAACCTACTGTAAGCTGTTTCACTTAAAGTTATATTTCCCAAGAATCTACTGAGATGTTTAAGTGAGGACTTACTGTACTATGTGGAACCAAGACAAGAGTAAATTGAAATACAAAGGTAAACTCTGACAGTGAGTGGTCATAAGATAGAAATCCAGATGATCCAGAATAGCCATGCCATTCTTTAGATTATTCTTATTTTGAAATGCAAAGAAAATTGTAAAATTCTTGTGAGATTTTAAAGTCTGGCCCTCCACCACTTATTCTAGCAACATCTAAAATCTTTTAATAGAAAGCAATCACTTCCTAATTAGAGAGAAAAAGCTAAAATAATTGAAGAATAAATGCTATCAAATCAACTGCTTTTACTATGAAAAAAATACTGAGGTTTACTCATAACAGAGAAATGTGAACTAAAATTATATTAAAATGTTAATTCTCACCTACCAAATAGCAAAATGAAAAAAATTCACTACACGATCTGTTGATTAAGTTGTGGGGAAAAACAGTTCACTCACATTACTTACCAATTCCTGTAATCTAAGAAATCCAGGCAAAAGATTTGCTTCCATATCTCTTAGATACTCTGCTTTATCTAGAACCTTAAAATAAAAAATAAATAAATAAATAAATAAATAAACATATTTTTAAACCCTTTACAAAATGGCATGATTTGACTAAGTCCCCCAAAGTTCACATCTTGGAACTTAATTCCCAGGGCAGCAATACCGGGAGGTAGAGCTGCATAAAAGATGATTATGTCATGAGGGCTCTGCCCTCATGAATGAATTAATACTGTTATTAAGGGAGTGGGTTAGTTATTGAAAAAATGGTTTTGTTATAAAAGGAACTTCTACCATCACTTGCTCTCACCTTTGTCTTCTCTTGTACTTCTTCCTTTCATTATGAGACAAGGCAGCAAGAAGGCCCTTGCCAGATTCGGGCACCTAAACCTTTGACTTCCTAACCTCCAGAACTGTGAGAAATAAATGTCTTTTTTTTTTTAAATAAGTTATCCAGTCCATGGTACCCTATTATAGCAACACAAAATGGGCTGAGACAGTAAGTTTACATAATATACTGCAAAATTCAAAACTTGAATTTTCTAAGTTATAAAGAAAAATTATAACTTCTGAATTAACTTTTAAAATCCTCTTTATATTTGTAGAAAGACATTTGAAATAGATCAAATAAGTTAAAAAGCAGGCTACTTCTTATACGTTTTAACTCAAATGTTTAAATAGAAAATGAGTAATAGCTACATTTAAAAGGTTTGTTTTACAGGCATACTACCAAAGGCCAAAAAAAAAAAAAAAAACAGATGGCGTAAGGTGTCCTGATGACTCTTAGGTATCTACAACTGTGTGCATTTTTTATTCCATTTGATAAAAGATAGCTGGCTACCATGTACCAAAAATTACAGGTCTTTCTTATCCAAGAGAAACAAGAAAATTATGAATTTTGCCATGTAGAACTGTCTTTCTTCAACTTTGTATGATAAACCCTGTCTAACTAACTGGATAACTGATCACGTTAAAAAAAGATTCAATTTTTGTTCCATGTAATGATAATGTTATTGGGATTATAGTTTTCTAAAAGGTCTTATATTTTAGAGATATATAGTCAAGGATTTATGGACCACATGATTTGATACAGGTAATAGTGAATGGGGTACAATTGACACAAGTTTGGCTACATATTAATAATTATTAAAATTGGGTGATGGGTACATAACACTATTCTCTTTACTTAACGTGTCTGAAATTTCCATAACAAAAAAATGTTTTATTAAAAAAAAGTTTGAAGCGGTCCATTAAAACAAAAAACCTGTCCATTAAAACAAACAAAGAAATCAAGGTCTTAAAAAACACCATCTAAAACATTTAGTCTAACGTTTGTTTTTATTATGGAAATTTTTAAACACACACAGAAGCAGGGAGACTAGTACTATGAATCTGCACATATATACATCACCCAATCCCAGCAAATACTAGTATCAACATAAGGCCAACTTGTTTCTTCTATACCACCCCTTACCTCCCCGCCTACCATTTTGTTAGATTATTTTTAAACAAATCTCAGACATTATATAATTCCATCCATAAATATGTAGTAAGCCACTCTAAGAGATGAGGACTCTTTTTAACCATAACCACAGTATCATCACACCTTAGAAAATTAACAATATTCTTTAATACATCTAACAACCAGTACTCGAATTTTCCCATGTGTCTCATCCATTTCTTCGTATATTCAGTGTGTTTAACTCAAGATCCAAAATGGTCCACATATTGCATCTTATAACATGTGATTTAATTGTCTTCTAAGCTTCTTTTATAACAGATCCTCCCATCTTTGATTCTTTATTTATTTGTTATAGAAACTAGGTCATCTGTCATGCAGAATTTTCTGTATTTTGAATTGGCTGATTGTGTCACTGTAATGACATAAAACACATTTCTGTATCCCTGAAATTTACTATAAAACAGCCAATAGATCTAGAGGTTTGATGAGACTCAGGTTCAAGTTTCGGGCAAGAATACGTCACAAGTAGTGCTGTAAATTTTTTACTGCAGTATATCAGCAGGCGTACGATACTTAGTTGTCTCTTTTGTGATATTAAGACGGATTCACAGATTCAGGCACTGTTAGCCTGATTCATCCATTATAAAGTTCCCCAGCTGCGTTTCACACAACGATTTCTGCATCTCTTGATGATCATTGCTTATAACCACTATTTTATTAGGGATTGCAAAACTGTAATCCTCTACCATTCTTTCTGCATTTATAGGTGGACATTTTTATAGAAAGAACTTTCCCTCATCCATGATTTGGCTACCCAGAAAGTACACATATGACAAGAAGGATAAATATCTTTCCCTTTATTTGCCAATTTTCAGAATAATAAGCTTGGGTCTATATTAGTTTGCTGTGGTTGCTGTAATATTACCACAAACTTGCTGGCTTAAAACAGACTTAAAATTCATTCTCTTACAGTTCTGGAAACCAGAAGTGCGAAGTCAGTTTCACTGAGCCAAAATCAAGGTGTGAGTAAGGCCACACTCCTTCCAGTACCTCAAGGAGAAAATACACTCCTAGCCTCTTTCGGCTTCTGGCAATTGTCAACATTTCTTGGCTTATGGCCACATCACGCCAGACTTCAAGGCCAGCATCCTCAAATTTCCCACTGACTCTGCTTCCTGCTGCTTCTGTTATCTGGCCTTCTCCTCTATGTGTGTAGTGTAGTTCAATTTCCCTCTGCTTCCTTCCTATGTAAACACTTATGATTGTATCTAAGGTCCACCCAGATGATCCAGGTAAATCTCATCATCTGACGATTCTTCATGTAACCACACATGCAAAGACCCTTTTTCCAAATAAAGTAACATTTGTAAGTTCCAGAATTAGGACTTGGTATCTTATCTTCGGGTGCCATTATTCAGCCTACTACATGCCCTACTAAATTATATTCCCAAGGTAACCAATGAGTTGGCATTTTGTATCTTTAAAGTATTTGTTTTTAATATATTGTTATGAATTTGTGCATTTTAAGGTCTAATACGTGCTTCCAGTCACCGAATTCATTATTCTTTTTGGCCTATCTTTGGTCAGTGGGAACCTCTTTTAATTGGCTTCCATTTCTTTTTTAAATGACCCTAGTAGTCATTGACGGTTTCCTAGCTTTTTGGTATGGCAAGATGTTCTAGGCTCCTCTTGTACATTTTCTGCCTAGAACTAAAATCACCCTTCCTCTAAAGAAACCTGTTATCTTCCCCTAAACCTGTTATCCTCCCCTATACTTTATTAGTAAGTTTTATTACAAATTATAATCACTTAAATTAAGCATTAAAGAATTCCCTAAATTAACCAAATTTTTATATCTGTTTTATTAACAGCTTAAATCAATGTATGAGAAAAATCATACTTAAGATATTTTATTCTTAGTTTAGACAAAAAACTGAAATTATTTACTGCTATAAAGATATGCATTCACTATGCATTTTGATTATAAAATTACCCATCAATCTCCATTTAAATAACTCTCTAATCCATAACAGATTAATTAAAATACATTCGTCATTTTTTTCTGCCCATTTTAATCCAAAACATAAAGTGAAAGCAGTCAAATAGTTAATTATTCCAATGTGATAAGTTAACCCATTTCAATGATCTTATAATATTCTAATGAATACTCCTTTTTAAAAGCAATTATCAGACTAATATTAAGAGAAGTAGAAATTCTAATTCAGATCCAAATGCTTTTCTTAATTTACACTAAGGCATTCTAATAGTCTTTCAATTTATAGGCTAGCAAAATGATATGGTTAGTCTTTGTGGCGTCACCCAAATCTCATGTTGAATTGTAATCTCCATAATCACCATAATCCTGTGTCAAGGGAGAGACCAACTAGAGGTCATTGAAATATGGGGGTGGCTTCCCTCATGCCGTTTTCATGATAGTAGGCGAGTTCTCACAAGATGGTTTTATAAGGACCTCTTCTCCCTTTGCTCGGCACTTCTCTTCCTGCCACCTTGTGAGGAAGGTACTTGCTTTGCCTTTGCTCTCTACCATAATTGTAAGTTCACTGAGGCCTCCCCAGCCATGCTGAACTGTGAGTCAATTAAACTTCTTTCCTTTATAAATTACTCAGTTTTGGAAAGTTCTTTATAGCAGTATGAAAATAGGCTGCTAATACAGTAAATTGGTACCAAGGTAGTTGGGTGCTGCTATAAAGAGTGGAAAATGTGAAAGTGACTTTGGAACTGGTTAACAGGCAGAGGTTGGAACAGTTTGGAGGGCTCAGAAGACAGGAAGACATGGGGAAGTTTGGAACTTCCCAGAGACTTGTTGAATGACCTTGATCAAAATGTTGACAGTGATATGGACAATGAAGTCCAGACTGAGGTGGTCTCAGATGGAGATGAAAAACTTCTTGGGAACAGGGAATAAAGTGACTCTTGCTATGCTGTAGCAAAGAGAAGGGTGGCATTTTGCCCCTCCCCTAGAGATCTGTGAAACTTTGAACTTGGAAAAGGTTATTTAGAGTAACTAGTGGAAGAAATTTCTAAGCAACAAAGCATTCAAGAGGTGATCTGGCTGATTCTGAGAGAATTCAGTCATACACATTCACAAAGAGATTATCTGAAACTAACATATTTTAAAGTGAAGCAGAGTAGAAAACTTTAGAAAATTTGTGGTCTGACCATGAGTTAGAAAAGAAAAACCATTTTCTGGGGAGAAATTCAAGCCAGCTGCAGAAATATGCGTAAGTAACAAGGAGCCACCAAATGTTAACAGCCAAGACAGTAGGGAAAATGTCTCCAAGGTATGTAGAGGTCTTCACACGGTGGCCCATCCCATCACAGGCCCAGAGGCCTAGGAGGAAAAAATGGTTTCACGGGCCAGGGCCTAGCTGCTTTGCGCAGTCTCAGAACTTGGTGTCCTACATCCCCACTTGAGGATATAAGGGGCCAGTGTATACCTCAGGCCATTGCTTCAAAGGGTGCAAGCCCCAAGCCTTGGTGGCTTACATGTGGTGGTCCTACAGGAGCACAGAAATCAAGAATTAATGTTTGGGAACCTCTGCCCAGATTTCAGAGGATGTATGGAAATGCCGGGATGTCTACGCAGAAGTTGGCTGTAGGGGCAGGGCTCTCATGGAGAACCTCTGCTAGGGCAGTGCAGAAGGGAAAAGTGGGGTTGGACCCCCCCGTCCAGAGTTCCCCACTGGGGCACTGCCTAGTGGAGCTATGAGAAGAGGGCCACCATCCTCCAGATCCCAGAATGGTAGATCCAACAGTTTGCACTGTGTGCATGGAAAAGCCAGATACTCAACATGAGCCTGTGAGGAGGGTACTGTACCCTGCAAAGCCACAGGAATGAAGCTGCACGAAGCCATAGGAGCCCACTCTTGCATCAACATGCCCTGGATGTGAGGCATAGAATCATAGAGATCATTTTGGACCTTTGAAGTTTAATGGCTGCCCTACTGGATTTCAGACTTTCATGAAGCCTACAGCCCCTTTGTTTTGGCCAATTTCTCCCATTTGGAAAGGCTGAATTTACCCATTGCCTATATCCCCATATTATCTAGGAAGTAACTAACTTGCTTTTGATGTTACAGGCTCATAGGTGGAAGGGACTTGCCTTACCTCAGATAAGACTCTGGAGTTGGACTTTTGGGCTAATGATGGAATTCATTAAGACTGGCAGACTACTGAGAAGGCATGATGGGTTCTGAAATGTGAAATGGGCATGAGATTTGGGAGGGACGAAGGGTGGAATTATGTGGTTAGGCTTTGTGTTCCAATTCAAATCTCATCTTAAATTGTAATCTCCATAATCCCCATAATCCCTACTTGTCAAGGGAGAGACCAGGTGGAGGTTAATGAATCATGGGGCAGTTCCCCCATGCTGTTCTTGTGATAGTGAGTTCTCATAAGATCTGATGATTTTATAAGGAGCTTCTCCTTCCTCCTGCTTTGTGAAGCAGGTGCCTTGCTTCCGCTTTGCCTTCTGCCATGACTGTAAGTTTCCTGAGGCCTCTCTAGTCATGCTGAACTGTAAGTGAACTAAACCTCTTTCCTTTATAAACTATCCAGTCTCAGGCAGCTCTTATTTAATTCCAAAGATGATCATTTTAACATGTCTTCAGTGTAATCAGGCATATTTATTGCTCTAAAGTCTTCACTACCTTTTACTCCCTAAGAAATTGAATAAAGTACTTTAGCATAGTTTTCTATGCCTTCCATGATTTGCCTCAACCTACCTTCCAGTCTTCTGTTTCTCTCTTCATACTTTATAACCCACTGTAACTAGACTATTTGGCACTCTCTGGCCTCCATTCTCACCTTCATGACCTTACTTATATGATTCTATCTGAAATTCCTCTACTTCAATTTCTTCCTAGGATACTCTGATTCATTTAGGTCTACCTCAAATGTTAATATCTCATGAAGCTATATTGGATACACACAGTCAATACTTTGCATCTGGTGACAATCACTTATCACATTCTGCATGTAGTCATACCTTTTCTATGAAATGAAGCTTCCCTTGGGCAAGAAATATGTTTAACACATTTCTGTATACCAAAAGCACCTTGCACAGAGCACTGTACATAATGGGACTCAAAACAAATATATGAAAACTGATCTAATAAATTATCAGTTTTCATATAAGAGATGATCTAATCAAATGAAATTACTTACAATATATACAGTCTGATCCTTGAGATTTTCAGCTTTGGTTACTTGTTTAAACAAGCGAACAAAGTCATTAAATGTTTCACAGGTTATTTTGGTAGAATATCCATCCTCTGAAGAACTAAGATGATTCAATTTGTTTAAAATTTGTTCCAAAAGCAGCCTCAAGGTAAAGCATTCAACACAATTCACAAAGACATGTGGGAGCTGAAAACGAAAACCAAAACAGTATAAGTAAAGAAGAAAACACACAGACCCAGCAATGGCTCTGCTGGATATTCTCCATTTGTCTTTCTAAATCTATATCATCTATATATATCTATATACCAAACCCACCCCATGCCCTAAGAGCCTGATGGCTACAGATTATATCACCTAGACTCTCTTATTTTCTGGCTCTGGATGGAGAAGCCAATGGAAAAAAACCAGCAGAAGACTAAGGGAGAATGGTAGGAGAAAAGCTTGGATATTGATTTCCTTGACTCCCACCACAACCCCTCAGTGGCCCTAGCTTGGCAGTGGATACTTTTCTACCAAAGATCAAGTTGGACAGACCCTCTTTTAAGTTGGAACCCTCTTACTGGGTTCCAGTAACAGGCCCTTTCTATGATCCCTTCAGGCATGGAGGTGGTGAAAGCCCTGGTGTACCATCATCCCTTACTGATTCCCGTAAAATTTCCTCAACCTTTTAAAAATATTCCCTTCATTAAACTCACTTCAATTATTTATTTCAGTTAGCCATTTCTTCCTTACAGAAATTCAAAGCAAACTTGTATTTTCCTATAAAGAATTCTTATATAGATGTCAGCCAGGCATACTGGCTCACATCTGTAATCCTAAGGCTTTGAGGTCAGGAGTTCAAGTCCAGTCTGGGCAATATAGTGAGACCGTGTCTCTACAAAAAAAAAAAAAAAAAAAACGAAAAAAAAAGAAAGAACAAACGAACGAAGGAAATCCAAATATATTTGAATGTTAAAATTCTTAGTAGAAATTTCACATTTATAACTTTAATATCCTTGAATAAATCTAAGTTAAAAAAAAAAGAATTTTAAGAGTTTGAAACCATAGTAATCCTTTTATGAGGACTGTAAGAACTAGCTCTTGGCTAGGCATACGGCTCATGGCTGTAATTGCAGTGCTTTAGGAGGCCAAGGTGGGAGGATCATTTGACTCCAGGAGTTAAAGATCAGCCAGGGAAACATAGTGAGACTCTGTCTCTAAAAATATAAAAAAAATTAGACAGGCCTGGTGGAGCATGTCTATAGTCCCAGCTACTTGGGACGCTGAAGTAGCCAGGAATTCATGGCTGTACTTGAGCCCAGGAATTCATGGCTGCAGTGAGCTATGATCATACCACTGCACTCCAACCTGGGCAATACAGCAAGACCCCATTTCGGGAAAAATAAAAAAAAAAAGAACTAGCTCTTCATTTAAAGAACTATTAAAATATCAAAATGAGGTAACTCCAGAAGTAATAAAGAAGCAAGCAAGACTTGCTCACAAATACAACCTATCCTCAAAATAAGATCACAAAAGCAGTACTGATCATTCAGAGGAAGATAACTTGAGGCATTTGGCACAAAAAATGGAATTTGTAACTATTTTTAGTGATTTTATAAACTTTATCCAATAAGGATGCTTTTCTTTCTCTGGGTAACAGTGTCACTAAAGCCCCATTAAACTTACTTGGGGACAGTCTCACCAGCATTTGCTAACTCATTTCCCTCTCATTCCTTTACATACAAGAGTCCACAACATTTCTGTCATGAACAGTGTCTTGCTTATGGCATTTGTGCTATCCATGACCTTTAAAGGCAACATATTCTAAGTGCCTGTCTGGGTCCCTGTATCAGAAGCAGTGACAATAATATATTACACTGATTAAGCGGCAGCAGAAATTACAATGTGAAAAAAAAAAAAGGAATATAGCCTTTAAATATGAAACTTCCTTATTGGGTTTTCTTGCTTTTATTCAACACTTATTTTGGGGGCACTTCATTCAGGGGGTTCTAAAATGCAAATGCCTGGATCAGGACCTTAAACACTCAGATTCTGAAGTATAGTATATAGCCCAGGCACATGTGTTTCTAAAATGCACAGCTTATCTTTGGGATCAAAAGCTGAAATCCACAACTTAATAAGCTGAAATCCACAAGTTAATACATACTAAGCACTCTGCTTGGTACCGGGGATAATTTCAAGAAACTCACAGGCTAAAGTCAGGGAAACACAAACACAAAATCGTAACTGAGAGAGCTAAATATTATGAAAGAATTAAGTACAGGGTGCTAAGGCTGCAAAACAGGGGTGCATCTAATATTGCTTAGAGGATCAGAAAAGACCTGTATAGTATAAGTAGAAGAAAACCTGGCAAAATAAATAAGCATTTGCCAAGCAACAGGAAGAGCAAATGGGTACAGGAAAGCCATTCCAAGTACGGGAGCAGCATCTGCCATGGCTTGAAAGTAAGAGAGCAGGAACTGTACACAGTTCAGATGCCATCCTAATCATGCCTTCTCAGAGCTAGAAAAGGATGGGGTTGCAAACCAAAGCCTGTGGGCTAGCCACCTGTTTCTGTACATACTGTTGCTTTGAAACACAGACTTGTCCATTCACATAGCAAATGCCCATGGCTGCTTTTACAATACAGCAGAGTTTTAAGTAGGTGAGACAGAAACTACATGGTCCACAGGCATAAAATGTTAGTTATCTGGCCCTTAAGAAAAAGACTGCTCATCTCTGGTTTAGGATTTGAAAGGGAGTATGGCAATATTCATCAATAATAGCAGCTAACCTTTATTGAGTGTTACTATGCACTATGTACTACTGAAGGCACTTTTCATGTACTAACATTTAATTCTCATAACAATTCCAAATGTTGTCACTATGAGCCAACTTTGCAGATGGAGAAAGAACTAACTGGTGAATCCAAAAAGCAACATGAGTCTGCCAGACTCCACAGCCCAAACTCTTAACCACTCTGTTATGAAAGATAAATTCAGCTCAGGAAAGGTCTTATACATTGGGCAAATTACTTGAACACTGTCCAGAAGATGTTAAGTAAGATTTGCATGGGCTAGCTGCTGGGTGAAGACTGCAAATAAGAGGCTCACAGAAATACATGGAAAAAAAAACAATGGTAAATGAAAATCCTAGCACCAATGGCTAGGATTAAAGGTAGATGGAGACATGATTTTAAAAATGTGAAGCAACAGACCAAGTTTATTCATGTGATTTACTGAATGAGGGAAGATGAGGAAAAAGTTAAGAAAATGCAAGTTTGGACAACTGTGTCGATGACAGTGGATCATTCAGAGAAAAAGATAATACAGGAAGAAGAACAATGTAAAGGCCATATGTTTAATTTTGTATTTGTGGAGATTCAGAATTATCAGTAGTAATACATTAAAGAGTGGCAAAGAAATATTTAATATTTTTATTCTTACCTCTAAAGTTTTCAACAAAGTTTGTGTTACATAGGTCTTTCCACTAGCAGTATGTCCATAAATAAAAATGGATGGAAAGCTGAAATGATGTCTCTAAGGGGAGAAAAGACAACGACAAATATGAGGCTGCACGTACAAAATAGAAAATAAACACTTACCAACTTGTGAGAAAGTTGTATGTGGAAAAGTAAAATATTAAATCCAAATTCCTAACAGTGAGCAGACTGTGGATGCGTCAGCACACTTTGAACTTACTTGAATTCAACTCTAAGCACTTTGTTACGAAATTAAAATTTCTGTAACATTATATTTGGCATATTTTATAATGTACTATATATTTACATTTTTATTACTGTACAGATTTACATATACAAACTTGTACTTTCAACTTTATAGGAGATTTAAGGGATTTTTCAAGAATAATTTTGTTTATAATCCATTTTGATATTACTCCTTCTTAAAGAATCTAATCTCCTGTGAGGCTACAACGTCACTATACATTTTAATGCTATGAAACTAAGTATATATAATTAAAAGGTTAAAAGGAATTTGAAGGTCCTCATTCTTAGGAAAACTTATAGACTAATTCTGAACAATGCATACTCACTGATGCTGGCATAAATGCATACATTAAATCACATAAAACCCTAATAAAATCTGCAGAGCATTTATTTAAAAATACATATTTGCAAGATCTTCCTGAAGTACATTCAATTTGCAGGCCAGAGAAAAGTAAATATTGTCAAAGGTCTCTCTGGTCTAATCAATACTATGAATACTTACACTGCATTCCTTCAGTGAACACTTTCATTAGATATCTACTGAATGCTGAAAACCATGAGGTACTGAAGAGTACACATATCAGTAAAAGACATGATCTACTTTGGAGGAAATTAATAGTCTACAGTTTTTAAATAATTACAAGAAAATTAGATTATTTTTTAATAGTCCATTTTTTTTTTTTTTGAGATAGAGTCTCGCTCTGTCACACAGGCTAGAGTGCAGCTGCATGATCCTGGCTCACTGAAACCTCCACCACCCAGGTTCAAGCGTTTCTCCTGCCTCAGCCTCCTGAGTAGCTGGGATTACAGGCACACACCACCACGTCCAGCTAATTTTTGTATTTTTAGTAGAGACGGGGTTTCACCATGTTGATCAGGCTGGTCTCGAACTCCTGACCTCGTGATCCATCTGCCTTGGCCTCCCTAAGTGCTGGGATTACAAGTGTGAACCACTCCACCCAGCCTATTTTCTAATAATACATTTTTTAAATAATTACAAGAAAATAAGATTATGCAATTTCCATGAGAAAGTTGAGTCTCTATCATTGATTACAGCAACAGTCACAAACATTTATTACATTCTAGTCACTAAGTTAAATGTTTTTTACAAAACAAATCAGGAACTCAGATTTATGTAGGAAAAAGACTTTCTAAATGGCATACAGCTATGGCAAAAACAGCTCAACTGCTAAAAATAGACTAAAAATGTACTGGAATGGATAGGTATTATAATACATGAATCCTTTCCTAAAGTTTATATGTAACTATCTTATAAATTAACTGGCTCAAAAATTCTGTCTCAGCAGGGTATGGTGGCTCATGCCTGTGATCTTGGCACTTTGGGAGGCCAAGGCAGGTAGATCACTTGAGTTTAGGAGTTCACTTGGGAAATGCAGTGAAACCCCAACTCTACAAAAATACAATAGCCAGGCTTGGTGGCACACAAACATCTGTGGTCCTGGCTACTTGGAGGCTGATGCGGGAGGATCACTTGAGCCCAAGAGGCAGAGGCTGCAGTGAGCCAAGATCATGCCACTACATTCCAGCATGAGAAAGACAGCCAGACCCTGTCGCAAAAAACAAAGAAAAAATTCTGTCCTTAGAATTAAATGTATGTTGCTGAGCATCTCTGCTATCCACTACATTTTTGTTGCCTAATAATACCTTATAACATCTTTCTTATTTGTTACCTAGAATTATATTGAACTGTTTCACTGTTATTTAACCTTTCACCTTTATAAATCTCGCTAACATAAACTGCAATAAGTTAGTGCCTGACACAGAAAAGGTGCTCAATATTTATTTATTGAACAAATAAATGAATATTCTTCGAAACATGAACCAATTTTTTATAGTTCTTTGCTGCAGTTCTTTGGATTTCCCACATGCACAGCACCTTGCAGAAATGTGATACTAATATTGTTAAACATAATTTTCATTAGGAGCAAAGGTCAAAAACCTTTCTGTGATCCACCACTAAGTCAATACTACTCATCCCTACTTGCCAATGTTCTTTTTCAGGAGGAGCATTTCTGGTTGGAGTGATCTGCATTCCAGAGATGAAATTCAGAGAACATAATCAAGAAAATAATACAGATAACTATAACTGAAAGCATTATAAATAGAAAATTAATTGAAGATGCAGTTGTTGACCCCTAACTTCCCTAAATAATGTGCCCCTTTAGACAGAGGGTAGTACTTTTCCACTAATGCCTCACAGTCCACCTCAAATTACCATGCAGTATTTCTAGTTGGATGAAAGTAACTTATTGTACTTTTTCTATGTTTAGATACGTTTAGATGCATACTTAACACTGTGTTACAACCGCCTACAGTATTCAGTATAGTAGTACTGTTGCACAGGTTTATAGCCTAGGAGGAATGGGTTACACCATACAACCCTAGGTGTATAGCAGGCTACATCTAGGTTTGTGTAAATATACTTTATGGTATTCACAGCGATGAAATTGCCTAGCGATGCATTTCTCAGGACGCATCCCCCTCATTACGTGACAGCAACGGATGACTGTAGTTAAAAAAGCTAATCAGAAGATGGGGGTATGAGTATGACCCTAAATTCTCATTCACTCTCTTCGCAGGTAAGATCCAAGTTTCATTAATTCCAATTCTGATTAATGAATCTGAATCAAAAAGCACACCAAAGACCACCAGCAAATAGTCAAAAATAGGTTAAATTTTGAATTGGTGAATGTTACCCTCTGCCTATTGAAAGGACTCCCTACTCATGTTCATTCAGAAAAGACAAACATCCTCTCTAGGGCATCCTGTGAACTACCAGTTACGGAGAAAAGTTCACACTAGACCTCTTTGGAACTTTTACAATTCTGGAAAAGCCAGTGAATTTTTAAACCCGAAGCACTGCTTTGGCCCTTAGTGGCCTTGAAAACAAACACCTGTCTATACTTGACTTACTCAAACTACCTCACAGAAACGTGCGAACTTACATTTGAATAAATAACACTCTGAAAACACAATTGTTACATAAATGTCATTGGGTTGGGGTAAGATAATGAGCAACTTCTAGCAACTACTGTGGGCAAACTTCTCAGAAGTGCAGCGTGTGTTAAATCCATCTTGGGCAACGTCAGGTAGTGCAGGCCGGTCCTCCTTGGACAGTCTCCTCTTTAATAATCGGAAGAGACTGTGGGTGAAGGTGCAGGGCAGCCCCACAACATCCCTAACTCAACGTAAAAACGGCCTTTTGGCCCTCAATCCAAACACGAAAAAAAGTATTGGAACAGATCGCAAGACTACGGAAACGCCTGCCTAGAGTATCTGGAAGACAGTTTAATACAATACCTCTCCAAACAAGGACTGCAAGGTGGACACTTGAGACTCGCGACAAAGCACCACGTTTTCCAAGTGGGTCATTCTGCCGGACACCGCCGCAGAGGACAGTGCAGCCAGCGCACAGGCCCCTATCACAAGCAGTAACCTCGCTAGGTCCAGCGGCCAGCGCTCCCGCCGGAAACCAGACCCACCGCGTCGTGGGAGGAGCCGGCGCTGCCTGGCGGCGGCGTGACGACAGCAAATGCGCCGAGCGTCGCCGCCGCTCTAGTCTCACGGATAGACTCTTCGCCTCCTCGCTGGTCCTCGGTGCGCGGGGGATTTTCGCGGGCCTCTGCTTGGTGGGGATTTCGGTCCGGGGCTTTTCTCACTCAAAGGCCGAGAAGACGAAGCGGAGATGGGCGAATGGGGAAGGTGTGGGAGGAGTTAAGAGGGGTCCTGTGGCCTCTTATGACCCGGGAACCCGTGCCTTTAGCTTTCCCGGCTGGAAGCCCCAAGTTAGAAACCTTGAGTGCCTTGGAAGACGGACCGGCAGCTGGGGCCCTTAGGGGGACGTGGAAGGCCGACTTAGGAGACTAATATGGTCAAAAGATGGGTTTTCTTCCTGACGAGGAGGTGGGAAATATAGTGGCGTTGAGTGCAAAACAGGATGTAATAGGATTTAATGAACAACTTGGAATTAACGGTTTTTGGTGCAAGCTTGAAACCGGATGTGGAAGGCCTCTCATTCCTAATTGGAGGATGTCGTAGTGTGTGTGGTGAGGGTGATAGTAAAAATAATGCTTTTAGCATAAGACTTTAACGTGTATTTATTCGTGGGACACCTATAGCAACGAAACGCTAGAATATTCTGGAAATAAGATAAAGAAGTAGACAAATGCATGGTGGAAGAGAGCTTGGCATCCTGAAACCCCTGGGTTGGGACCACTGAGTCAGCTGCTGAATAGTGGGACTTTGGAATCGTTGAGCCTCAACTTCCTGGTCTATATTATAGGGATAATGCTGGCTAGCTTATTGCTAGGAGTAAAAGATGCTGTACATACTACCTGCTACACATAAATTTTAAATTGTGGTCTTAAGTCTGCTCATAGATTGTAGATCAGAGTCTTATATTTGTGACTGTCAAAGGATCTTTTGAGAATTGTGGTCTATAATGCATTAGCTAGTCAAAATCATATTTTCACGCAATAATTCAAAAGCATTTGCCCAGGTACTTTTAATAGAGAATTCTAGAGGTTATAATGGCACCATCCATCAAATTTCAGTGTCTCCAAGGGAAGTTGGCCTTTGCTACTCTCCCAAGACTTATACATCTGTAATAGTATGTATATAATGTATACATACATTATAATCATAACACTACATCTATAGCATTCAATAAAACTGACTGTCTAAAATGTTAGTCTCGCTCTCTATATACTTTATGAGGGCAAGGAATACTGTCTTCACAGTTCAGTTTCCAGCATATACTATTATGTCTGGCAGATAACGTAATAAACAGTCAGATAGGCTGGGTGCCTAGTGTGGAAAGTGGAATCAATTTGATTTGTTAAAAAGACTATTGCAATGTCCCAAATAGTAAATAATAATGGCTTCAATAAACAATGGGAATTGGTGAGAGGGAATGGTAATTAAGGTTCATTAAACAATGTGGCAGACACTGTGATAGATATATTACTCCCATTTAAATTTTAACAATATATAATAGAGATACCATTCTTGTTTTACATATGGAAAAATAAGATTAGGTAATTTATCCAAAGGTTAATAGTTCATACTTACTGGAATTTAGATCTGGTTAATCCTAAAACCCTTAATCTTTTTACTACTCATACTGGGAATGGGCTAAGTCTGAGAGAAATTTAGAAGTATATTTTATAGAACTCAGTAGCCGTTTGTAAGAGATGGAGGGAGCAGTCACAGAGACTAGCATTTAGGTTTCTGACATGGGTGATTTTAGGTTTTGCCAGTCGTGAAATAAAAAATAAGGAATAAGATGAAAAGCCAGATGGGAAAAAAAAAAGGAGCAGGTTTATTGATTTAGTTTTATCTTTATGGGATAAGAAATGACCAAAATGAGTTTGTTATATTAAATGTGAAGTGTCTGCAAAATAATCAGATAAAGAACTCTAGTAAAAATGAGATCTGTAACGAGAGAGAAGGGCCCAGAGGAGATGCAGAAATCGTTGTATAGGCAGTTGAGCCAGTTCTCTAAATGAGGTTACTCATGAGTGTTTGTTTCATGGATTCCACTGAATTATTTAAAAGTAAATAACTAGGACTAGGGAATAGAAGGTGATTTTTTCAACTGGATAAAGAGCATCTATGAAGAAAACTACAGCCAATATCATAATTAAATGTGAAATACTAATGCATCACCCCCTACGTTTAGGAACAAGGCAAGGCTGTCTGTTCTTACCCCTCTGTGCAATATTGTACTGGAGGTTGTAACCAGTGCAAGAAGAAAAAGAAATTGAATGCACCCAGATTTGAAAGAAAAAAACTGAATATATTTGCAGACAACATGATTGTTATGTAGAAAATCTGATGAATTCTACAAAAATAGTTACTAGAACTAATAAGTGAGCTTTGCAAGGTTTCAAGATGTAAGACTAACATAGAAAAAATAGTATTTCTATTTACTAGCAATAAGCAATTGGGAATTGAAATTTAAAATAACAGCATAATTTCAATAACAAAAAATTATTAAATACTGAAAAATAAGTCTGACACATGTAACACGCTGAAAACTACAGAATATTACTGAGAAATTAAAGAAGATATTATTTTAAAATAGAGTGATACCATGTTTAAGACTCAGACTCAATTTTGTTAAAATTTGTCACTTTACTCCAAACTGATGTGTAGATTCAACACAGTCCCGTGTTGAATCCATGCATAATAATAAATAAATAAAATGGGTTTCTTGTAGACAGTGTATACAGTTGCCCTTTTGTATCTGTGGTTCCACATGCATGGATTCAACTAATAGGATCACAAAATCTTAGTGTGCTCTCTCTCTCTCTTTTCTTTTTTGTTAGAAAATTGCAAGTTAAAAATAGGCTCGGCCAGACGAAGTGGCTCACACCTGTTATCCCAACAATTTGGGATGCCAAGGCAGGTGAATTGCTTGAGCTTAGGAGTTCGAGACCAGCCTGGGCAACATGGTGAGACCTCGTCTCTACGAAAAATACAAACTGTAATCAGCCATTGTGGTTTGTGCCTGTGATCCCAGCTACTTGGGAGGCTGAGGTAGGTGGATCACTTGAGGCTAGAAAATGGGGAATGCTGCTTTACTGCTGCAGGGATGAAATCCTAGGGGAACGAAGCTATCTCCTTTTGCTGAGTCATTTTCTGGCTGGTAGTCACAAGACCACATGAGCCAGTTTCTTGGTATGGTTTACTAGTCCAGGTGGTGCCAGCTGGTCCATCAGAATGCAGAGTCTGGAAAATATCTCAAACATCAATCTTAGGGTTTACAATAGTAGTGTTATCTATAGGAGAAATTAAGGTTACAAATCTTGTGACCTCTAGTTACCTGACTCCTGAATCATATTTCTAAGCTTCTGGCTAATCTGTTGGTTTTACAAAGGCAGTTTTAGTCCCTGAGCAATGAGGGAGTTAGTTTTGGGAAGGGGCTATTGACATAAATTCCTCCCGTAGTTATCTGGGCCTACACTCAGGAACAAACAAGGGAAGCTTGGAGGTTAGACATAAGATAGAATCAGTTAGGTTAGATTTCTCTAACTATTAAAATTTTTGCAAAGGTAGCTTCAAACATAGATATGTCATTTCGCTTAAGTAAAATGTAGGAGTGAGATTGCTGGGTCCTATGATAAATATATGTTTAGGTTCACAAGAAATTGCCAAACTGTTTCCAAAGTGACTGTGCTATTTCACATTCCCACTGGCAATTATGGGAATTCCAGATATTTCACATCCTTATCTTGTTACTTTTATCCTACCTGTGTTCTATTTTAAAATGGGTTTCTTCACATGGACACAGGGAGGGGAACATCACACACTGGCGCCTGTCAGGGATGGGAGGCTAGGGGAGGGATAGCAGGGGATGGGATTTTTAAGGTAGGTAAATAAAATGGGTTTCTTAAAGGCAGTGTATATATTGCCCTTTTATATCTGTGGTTGCACATCCATGGATTCAACTAATAAGATCAAAAAATATTAGGAAAAAAAAGGAACAGTATAACAATACAAATAAAAACAATACAGTACAACAACTACTTACATAGCTTTTATATTGTTTTAGGTATTGTAAGTAATCTAGAGATGATTTATATAGTATACAGGATGGTGTGCATAGATTTTATGCAAATACTGTAGCTATTTTGTATAAGAAATTTAAACGTCCACAGATTTTGGTAAACGTGATGGTCTCGGAACCAATGCCTCACAGATACCAAGGGACAACTGTAGTGAGAGCTTTCTTATTTATCTAATCTGACAATATCTGTGTTTCAACTGGTATGTCCAGATGATTTATATTGTCTGAACTATTTATATAGTTGAACTGAAATCTCTCATCTTACTAGTTGTTTTCTATTTGTTTCATCTGTATTTTTTCCTTTTTTCTCTTTTTTTGCTCCTTGGTTTTAGGTTACTTGAGCATTTTTAAAAATTACATTTTGCCTCTGCTTTGGGCTTATTACTTACTCTAGTTTTTAATATTGTTATCATGTTTGCCCTAGGGTTTATAATACATATGTTTAATTAACCATCATCTACCTTTAAATATATTAAACCACTTCAAGACTACTGTAAGAACCTACAACAGTGTACTTTCAATTCTCACTCCTATCTTTTGTGCTTTTGTTGTCACATCTTTTACTTTTTATGTTATATAAATCCAAAATATGTTGCTACTAGGCCAGTGCTGTGCAATAAAGCTTTCTGTTTTGTACAGTACAGTATTCACTGGCCACATGTGGCTGCTGAACTCTTGAAATGCAGCTAGTTATAACAATGGACTGAATTTTTAGCTTTTATTTTTAATTTTTAATTAATTCAAATTAAATATTGCTACCTTTGGCTAGTGGCTAGTATATTTAATGGTACAGTTTTAGATAAATATATTTAAAATGACCAAAATATAAAATATAAAATATATTTAAATAAAATATAAAATAAAACAGGAGCTGGACATGGTGACTCATGTAATCCTAGCCCTTTGGGAGGCTGAGGAGGGAAGATCACTTGAGACCAGGAGTTTAAGACCAGATTGGGAAACTTGGGGAGACCCCAACTCTACAAAAATAAAATAAAAAACTTAGCCAGGCATGGTGGTGTGCACCTGTAGTTCCAGCTATTTGGAAGACCTAATGTGGGAAGATCGCTAGAGCCAGGGAGGTTGACACTGCAGTGAGCTGTAATTGGATGACAGAGCAAGACCTTGTTTCAAAATAAATAAATTAAGTAAATAAATAAATAAGGCTTTTATATTAACATTCATTTAATCATTTCTAGAATTTTAAAATTTCTTTTAGTAGATCCAAATCTTTGCCTAGTATTATCTTCCTTCTGCTTAAATAATTTTAATGTTTATCTTAAGGTAGGTCTGCTGTTAACAAATTCTCTCATCTTTTTTTTTCACCTTTATTTTTAAAAGATATTTTAGCTGAGTATATAATTCTGGGTGAGGATGGATTTTTTGCAGCATCTGAAGTTGAAACTATGTTGTCTTCTGCTGTGGACACCTTCAATATTTTCTCTTTATTTGGTCTATTGTTCAATGGTTTGAATATGACAGGTAAAGGTGTATTATATTTTTTTTCTGTTTTCCTGCTTGAGTTATCTCTGAGATGTTTAGGTCTGTTATTTGATTCTTTCATTATTAAAAAAAAATTAGCCATGGTCTCTTCAAATAGTTCTTCTGCCCCTTTCTCTCTATTCTCTTCTGAAATTCCAATTACAAGTATGTTATACCACTTGTTGATGTCCCACAGTATTTATATGTGCTATTCTGATGTTCCCATCCTTCCCCTCCATACTCTATTCTCTCTGTGTTTCAGTTTGGGTAATTTCTATTGACCTATATTCAGATTCATTGATTGTTTCTTAAATCTACTGATGAACACATCCAAAGCATTTGCCATCTCTGCTACAATATTTTTTATTTCTAGTATTTTTATCTCACTCTTTTCTATAGTTTCTATCTCCATTAAAATTTCCATCTGTTCATTTCTACCTTTTCCTCAGATTCCTCTCCTCTCCTCTCTCCTCCTCTCTTCTCCTCTTCTTTTTTTTCTTTTCTTGAGACACAGTCTGACTCTGGAGTATAGTGGTACAGTCCTGTCTCACTACGACCTCCACCTCCTGGGTTCAGGTGATTCTCCTGCCTTGACCTTCTGAGTAGCTGGGACTACAGGCACGTGCCACTATACCCAGCTAATTTTTTGTATTTTTAGTAGAGACAGCGTTTTTGCCATGTTGGCTAGGCTGGTCTTGAACTCTTGGCCTCAAGTGATCTGTCTGCCTTAGCCTCCCAAAGTGCTGGGTTTACAGGCACCTGTCCCAGATTCTTAAACATATTAATGAAAGTTATTTAAAATTCTCTGTCTAATGGCTCAAACATCTGGATCAGTTGAGTCTCATTCTGTTGATTGGGTCGTCTTTGTCAGAGGCTTGTTTTTTGTATTTAAAAAAAAATTTCATGTCCCATAAGTTTTTATTCAATGCTATACATCATGTGTAGAACAGTAGAGATTGGGGTAAATGCAAGTTGAATGCTTCTTGTCTGAAATTATTGGGACCAGAAGTGTTTCAGATTGTGGATTTTTTTTTCAGATTTTTGAATATTTGCATTATACTTACTGGCTGAGATCCAAAATCTAAAAATCTGAAATCAGAAATTCTCTAACAGGCATGTCTTCGGAGTTTCAAATTTGGAATGCTCAGTGCCTAGTAATGCCTTTTCAAGTACGTATTAATGTGTGACAGCATCAAGTCAAAGTAGTCCTGAGTGAGCTGCATCTGGGGCTTGTTGTTGCTATGGTTACTTTCAGCTTCAAGATTTCTGTAATGTTTCCTTATCCTTAGGGTGGAAGCTGGATGATGACAGGGTTTGCTGCCTCTCTGCCAAAGGCTTAGGACTTTTGTTTTATAAAGGACAGAGTTCAGGGCAGAGCTTTATTCATTTCCCAATTTCCAACATTTTCCCACATTCATTTCCCAAAGGACAGGTCGCCACTCCTGTTTCTCCACACTTGCACATCTGAGGGAGGCTTTCTCCTGCTCTGCCCTCAATATTTCTTGTGAGTATCCAGTGAAGTTTCATGGAGATGAGCCTGTGAGCGAGTGTGAGCTCCTTTTTAGTCTGTGGCTTTATGGTAGCCACAGTTGGCCTTTACCAAATCATTAAAAATTTTAGTTGAATGTTTTTGCCTGCTTGTATGGCAGCTGCCTCTTTTCCTCCGATATTCTGCCATCAGTGACTCATCTCTCCTTGGGGAAGCCTGTCTTTCCTTAGATTTTAGGTTACTTGATTTCCTTGTCATTTTTTTGTTATTTTATTGTTATTTTTTGAGTTGGAGACTCACTATGTCGCCCAGGCTGGAGTGCAATGGTGCAGTCTTGGCTCACTGCAACCTCCGCCTCCTGGGTTCAAGCGGTTCCCCTGTCTCAGCCTCTTGAGTAGCTGGGATTACAAGCATATGCCACCATGCCTGGCTGATTTCTGTATTTTTAGTAGAGACAGGGTTTCACCATGTTGGCCAGGCTGATCTTGAACTCCTGACTTCAAGTGATCTTCCCTCCTGGGCCTCCCAAAGTGCTGAGATTACAAGTGTGAGCCACCACTCCCCACCCCCTTGTCATTTTAGCTCTCTGATGGGTTAAAAAAGAATTACGATTTTTTAGTTTATTTAGCTTTTCTTACCAGAGTACGAGCAATGTTCTTTTCAGATTATTCCACTCTAGGTAACAGTAGAACTCAACTAGATATTTTTAAAATCCAAGCTCACATACCTACTCTTCTGTCATTTTCCTTTTTATTCACCCTCTGTCCTGAGTTTTAACCTTTCATCTAAAGGCTTTCATCATTGACTCAGGCTATATCTTACAGGGAACCAAACCTAAGACATCTACCTATGTAGTCCTGTCCCAGCTCCAATGCTATAACACTCCCCCAGTTTTCAAAGCCCTTAAGATTCACTATTTTGCAATTGTTATAGCACCTAAGATCTCAATCTTGTATTATGGCTATTTCTGCTTCTGTTTTTTGGGTACCTACAGGAGTAAAATACTCAGAGTCATTTATTAATTCCTTCATTCATTAATCTAGCTTTTGCTTTTTTGAGATGGTTTTTTATTTATTTTTTTAGAGACAGGGAGGGTTTCTGTCACCTAGGCTAAAGTGGAGCGGCTACTCACCCATGCAATCATAATGCATTATGGCCTCTAATTCCTCAGCTCAAGTGACCCTCCTGCCTCAGCCTCCCAAGTAACTGGGACTATAGGCATTTGCCACCATGCCTGGCTAATCTAGCATTTACTGAGGACCTGTCATGCTAGAGTGCCAGAGTGTAACCAAGAGAGATATGGTAATTGTTCTCATGAAGCTTACAATCTAGTGGGGAAGACAGACAATGAAGATGTAATTAGAAGCTTACTGGGTGCTATAAATGCAAAGCTTCAGTAAACAGAAGTATCAACATAGAATAAATGAGAGGTTGAATAAATGTATAAATAATCCCTTCTCCACAATTACTTATCTCTCTTCTTTGTATTACATTTCACCTAAAATATAATGCTTCTTACGTTCCTGATCATATTATTCTAGAATTTTACCATAAAATAGCTGTCAAAATATTTTTCATAAAACTTATGTGTTTGACAAATGATCAAAAAGCAGCTATAAGCATTGACTTTATATTGCAAGACCACAGTCTCCAACGCTTTAAACTCCCTGAGAGCTACTAACATATATGAGAAGTCTTATATAATATTACATTGACTAGGCCAAATATTTTGAAATTTGTCTCAACTCAAATTTATTTCACTTATTTCAATGAAAAAGAGTTTTTTAAATTATACCATAGTAGAAAAAGAAAGTAATAAGACAATGTTATAAAACTATATTCAAAAGTGATTTATATAATGAAATAGAAAATTCAATATCACAGTGAAATTAAATCAATATTAGATTGAAAAGCTATTCAGTTAACTTTTCTACTGCAACAGCCAGATCAATTATTTTTACATTACTTCTTTTTAAACTTTCAACATTGCATTTCTAAAAAGAAAAATTTATCAGACAGGCTAATTTAACGTTTCTTAAAAGACATATTCACTCTACAGGTAAATATTCATGAAAACATTTTTATTCAAAACATTAATAATAAAGCATAGGATCTAGACTTCAATAGATGTGGGTTAGGACCTTGGTTTTGATGCTTCTTAACTGTGATTTTAGGCCTTGGTTTCCTCATTTGTAAAGTTGAGGGGAAGGAGAATAAAAATAGCATCCATCTTACAAGGCTGACATCTCTGTATTTCCAGGAAGATTGACTTCTGACCACACTGAAGTTCCACAACAGTCTAACTATCTTTCATTAGAATACAGGCACCACAAGTGAAGACAGTAATTTTTGTTGACTTTGTTCAATGCCATATCTCCACCTGCAAAATAGTGACTAGTACATATAAGGAGCTCAGTTAGTATGTGTTGAGTGAATGTATGTGATATGTTTAACCTGGTGCCCATCACATGGCAAATACCCAATAAATATTATCATAATTATTATTTTATTGATTTATTAACCTTACCAAAACCAAACTTTAATTCTTACCCTGCTGTTTCTATAACCTTTTCATCTCGTTAAATTGGCACTACATTTTTCCGGTAATTCAGGCCAAAAAATTTTGAAGTCTTACATTTATTTGTCTTTTTGCTCAGTACTTCACAAATCTCTCATAAGTCCTGACTCTACCTTTAAAGTATTGTTGTGAGACATTGCTCCCACGGTCTCTCAGATTTCTGCATGTCTTTTGATTAAGCCACTGACTGCCCTTTCTTTAGGACTGTGTCTTCCAGGATGTTTATCTACTAAACAGTTTTGAAAGCTAGAGATAGTGTTTCCCTCTGGAGAACAGGGAGCAGACATGCAATTCTGTCCAGTATGGTAAAGGTAATGTCTCCCACATAAGCCAAGAGCAGGCATGTTTACTGCCCATTGTAAAAGTTTCAGCTTCCCCAAGCTCATCTTGCAACAAAATCCACTGTAAAGATGTGCAACTGTTATCATCTTTGTTTTGTTGCCCTGTGGGAATTGGGGTTTGGAGAACTGACACAAAAATGCCGATACTGGGACATGTAACCAAATGCATAGATCTTAGAAGACCTCCTAGAGGAAATGATATCTATTATGAATAATGAAGTATATGTAGGAGCTACTGAGTGAGAGAACAATATGCAAAGGTTCAATACTTAGAGCATGAAAACACTGGGATACCTGTGGGAGTTTCAGCAGAGCCCAACTGTTGGGTACAAGGTAGGGAAAAGAAGATGGAAAAAGACTGAAAAAGAATGTTTAAAAAAAATAGAAACCTGGGGAGATAAGGGTGTGGTGGGCATTAACAGTCTTGTGTGCTGTGACATGGAGTTTAGATATGATATAAAGATCATGAGTGGCCGTTGAAGGATTTTAAGCATGGATATTTGCATCTTGGAAAGATCACAGTATCGAGAACATTGAAAATGGCAGAATTAGAAACACAGAGACTTTTAAAATCTCTTACTTGGTAAACTGGTTTAGAATTTATAAGGAATTCAAATAGGAAATGGCAGAAGTAGGGTCATATTAACGACTCAATTTGCAAAGATTATGATGTATACTACTGTACCCCATGTGTATTTCAAATAAAAACTATATTGAGCCATAAAAATAAATGCAAGAAAAGTCAACTATGTTCTGATATTTTCTTACATTAAATATATATTTTTGATATTTCAAATATTCCATTATTTCCAATTTTTGTTTGTTTCCTTGATTCCTGGTGTTTTGGAGAAATTATTTGACAAAGATTAAGGATGACTTTCTCTTCTTGCAAAGGTGTAAATTAATTATCTGGTTTGAATGACTCAGAATTTTAAGCAACATAAATTAGTCAAAATGTTTTTCTTTAATAGACAAGATTTTTCAAATAGACAACATTGCCCAGGCTAATTCTGAACTCCTGGCCTCAAGCAATCCTCCTGCCTCAGCCTCTCCTAAAGTGCTGGGATTATAGGCATGAGCAACCATGCCCAGTCCAGACAAAGGGCTTTTATGCAAAGTCCTTTTCTTCTTCTTTAACATTTTTATTCAATAACAGTTAGATATTATCTACACGCTGGTTTCTCAGTTTTCTACTGGTAAATTTTCTTTTTTGAAATTATTTTGTAATTCTAAAAGTCAATTCCTCTCCTGCCCTCTGTGTAGCTAATAATGTTCTATTTACAGCAAAACTCTGTAGACATGATCTATGGTCATTGCTTTCCTAGGGAGGAGGCTGCAAAGTGAATGCCTCTTTTTTTACATTTGAGTTGATCAGCAGTGAGACTGTCGTAAGTATGGTGCTTCTCCTTTCTTATTTGGGGCTTTTGGAGATGGGCTTCCTCTACTGCTTATCAGAAACATGACAAAGTAACAAGTATATGGGAATTCCCAAGACTGAGTAAGATGAAAGGATTCTGAAGAACATTTGCTATTTTAATTTCTTCCACTTATAGTAATATATTAATTATTTCTTAGAAAGAGGACATTGTAGATCTTTCAGTAATTTATGGTCTTCTGGTATCTGTTTATCAGCATTCATCTTTTTCTCAGATGAATGTGTTATATAATTCTTACATGACAAACAGCCTAGATTCTTGGCCAGTAAAGAATTTCTGAGGGCTCTCTGGAACCCCATACTGTGCTAGTGCCTTACTCATGCAGTAAAGCTGTCTGTTAGATAAACCAACACCAGGAAGGGAAAAAGAGGAGAAATACACAGATTTGAGAGCAATTTAGATGGTATAATAAAACTTGCGTGGTTAAAGAGGGGGAGAATACAACAATGACTGCCAGGATACCGAGTGGAACAGTGGCCATCACTGAGGTCAGGAATACTAGGAGAGGGAAATTAAATTCTTTTTCAGGCAGGTGGAATATGAGAGGCCTGGAAAACATCCAAATGGTGATGCCAAGTTAGCTAAGTGATTCTGGAACTCGGGAAAGCCATTTGAGCTAAACACTTAGATTTAGGAGTCATTAACACTTAAATGATTGTGATATTCATGTGATAAGTGAAATCACTCAAGGAGAAAGGATAGAATGAGAAGAAAAAGGAGAATATGAAAGCCTGAAAAACATTAACATTCAGAAGTGAGCAAAAAAAAGAGGAGTATCAGTTGGAGAAGGCCTAGGCAGCCAGAGAAATTACAGAAAAATCAGGAATGATGAAAGAGGTGTCATAAAAACTAAGAAAGATTTAAGAAAAATGGAATAATCAGCAGTGTTAAATGATGCAGAAGGTCAGATGAGACATGTACTGGGAATTGTATTAGTCCATCCTCGCATTGCTATAAAGAAATATCTGAGACTGGGTAATTTATAAGGAAAAGAGGTGTAATTGGCTCACAGTTCCACAGGCTGTACAAGACGCATGGCAGCATCTGCTTCTGGGGAGGCCTCAGGGAGCTTTTACTCATGTCAGAAGGCAAAGTGGGAGTAGGCTGTCTTCACAGGGCTGGAGCAGCAGTAAAGGCAGTGGGGAGGTGCCACATGATAACTCAACTCACTGACTGTCATGAGAACAGCGCTAAGGAGAAGGTGCTAAACCATTTATGAGAATGCTAAACCATCTCCTGATGGTGCTAAGCCATTCATGAGAAAGTGCATCCATGATCTAGTCACCTCCCACCAGGCTCTGGCTCCAACATTGGGGATTCTAATTTGATGTGAGATTTGTTCAGGGACACAGATCCAAATTATATCAGGAACATGTTACATGTACTGTTTTGTAGACTGCTTTACTCCTTATAGGATATTGTGAACATGTTTTAATTTCAGTACTACAGATCTGCATTGTGATTTAAAATAGCTACAACAGCCGGGTGTGGTGGCTCACGCCTGTAATCCTAGCACTTTGGGAGGCCAAGGTGGGTGGATCACAATATCAAGAGATTGAGACCATCCTGGCCAACATGGTGAAACCCTGTCTCTACTGAAAACAAAACAAAACAAAACAAAATAAAACAAAAAATTAACTGGATGTGGTGCTGTGCACCTGTAGTCCCACCTACTCGGGAGGTTGAGGCAGGATAATCACTTGAACCCAGGAAGTGGAGGTTGCTGTGAGCCAAGATCATGCCACTGCACTCCAGCCTGGCAACAGAGCAAGACAAGACTCTGTCTCAAAATTAATAATAATAAAATAGCTACAACATAGCTGTTACATAGAATTCATTTGCATGGGTATACCATAATTTATCCAACCACCAACTAAACCTTAAAATTATTCTCAATTTTTCCTTTTATAAAACTTCTGAATATGTTTGTATGTACACCTTGATGTGTTCAATTATTTTCTTAGGTTAAAATCCTAGAATTGGAATTATTAGAATAAAATGTCTATAGAGTTTGAAGACTTTAGATGTATTTACGAAATTGACTTTCAGTAAGCAGATCCTGAAACTTCTAGATTAAACCAGGAGAGACTGGGAAAGGAGTAGCTGGTCAGTAGTGTCACGTGATTCTGGGCAAAAGAAAATGGACATCCTCTAGAAGGAGGCATCTATGGACAGGAACTCCATAAATTAAGATTGAACAATTGCAGGGCCTACTATTGCTGGAAAAATTTCTGCACTGACCAAAGGGAGGGTGCAGGCATGCCCTCCCCGTTCTTGAACAGTATTGACTTGAGTTCTCTCTGAGCCAGAGGCCGCACCATCTGGAGACAGCATGCCAAATTAGGAAAATCCCTCAATCCAGTGGAGGGGATTGTCAAGGAGAGTGATGAGTTCTGGCTCTAGGCCCAATTCCTTGGGTGTTTGCAGGGAGCTGCAGCTGTAGGGTAGAGAAAGAAAAAGGCAGAGGACTGATGGAAAAACCCTGACTGGATCCACAAAAGTTTCTGGGGCTGGGTAAATGGAAAAGAAAAAAGCTAGAGCAGTTTTTTGGGGGCTGGGGGACCTCTTGGAAGGTTAGTGAGGAGGGAAGAAGGCCATGAAGAAGACAATGGGCAAGAAGGCCCTGGGGATGGCGGGGATGGCGAAGTTCGATTCTCCTTAGAGATCAGGGCAGTTGTCCTTGCCCTCCAAGTCCACAGCCTCCCAGTCCTAGAAGGTAAGAGTGACCCAGCCAGACCTCTCCCTGGCCCCATGCACCCAACCCTGGTGCCGCCCCACAAACCAGCGCTAGCAGAGAACTAGAGGATTGCTACCCTGGTAGTGTCTGTTTGGACTGGAGGACACGTGGGGTTTGGTCATCTGCTTCCTCCACCCTCCCTTCCTGCTCCAGGGAGTTGCTGATGCTCAAAGCAGAACACTTGTCTCACCGGACTTAGTTTTGGGTCTTTTGGCTAAATCTTGACAGCTCATCACGACTCCCTGCTGATGACTTCCAGAGTAGAGGGCCAAGTCTGACCACGATGCAGTCTGAAATGGGAATGAGGGATCGAAACTGAGGGAGCAGCCTCGGCCTGTGGCGCCTGTTCCCTTGCCACAGTCCTGGTTACCGGAGAAAGGACCTCTGCTGATCGGTAGGAGGACGATTCAGAGACTGAAAGTAGCGCTGTAGCTACTTGGCTCTACCTCTAGATGTCGCCCTTGGAGTCAAAATAACAACTGGCTCCCTGAAAGCTCCTCACATCACAAGGAAAGGGCCTGAATGTGCCTTGCCCCTCAGGGGAAATAAACCCCAGCTGGTGAATTAGACATATCCGAATCCCAAAATAAAGGGCTCTGGGGTTTCGAGTGGAAGCAAATAACTGCTCTCTCTCTCTCTTCCTGTGTTAGATATGTGAGGAGAGCTGAGGTTAGAGGGTGGAATGATGGTACGGCAATGAAAGTATCTGAAAGAGATTCCAGGACTCTCTCTTTGCCTGAACAATGAACTAGTTTAGGCCAGGAACTACCTTCTACCCGCAACAGGAACGGCTGCAAGAGGAAGGTCAGATACCTAACAAGGAACCACAAATAAACAGCCAATAGATTTCTGATCTCAACAGTGAAGACCAAGAGAGGGAGACAAGCTACAAAGTGCTGAGAGAATTTATCTGTCTCAAAGTTTGTATGCAGGAAACCTTCCTCCAAGAATGAGAACAAAATAAATAAATTATGTCATTTGATAAATAGAAGCTTAGTTTGTCACCAACAAATTCACATGTAAGGAACATGTAAAAGTTGAACTTCAAGAAGAAGGAAAATGATATGGGAGGGCAGTTCTAAAATGCAAGAAGCAATGGTAATGAAAGTGGTCAACACAGATAAATCTAAGACATTGCAAAAAATGATAATAATAGTGATAATGTCTGATGTGAAGGATTTGAAAAGAGACAGAACTAAAACATGGGACACAAGTGCCATGAAAGATGGCCGAGATCTGATGGGAGTCTAACCATTCCAGAGACTCCCCATAAGGGAATAGGTTAAGATACAGTATCAACTGTAAACATCAGCATACTTTTTAAAAACATATATTGCTTTATATAAATAAAATCTTACATAAACTTCATAAGGGAAAAAGATAATGTAAATCTGAAAACTCTAGAAGTGTATGAAGTAAAAAGTAGAAATCTCTCCTTATTTCTATACTTTATACTCCCCAGGTGAAATATTTTGTTTAAGTGCATACATGCACCCATGCAAACCATTTTTTTTAAAAAATGAAAACATTACTCTTCAACTTGCTTTTTTACTTAGGAATAATCATGGACATTGCTCCAATTTAATATATTTGTATCTACCTCATTCTGTTTAGCAACCATATAATGTTGTCTAAAGGTACCATAATTTTTTTTTAAGGAGAATAATTTTTTTCTTTTTTTAAAAATTTATTTATTTTACTTTAGGTACATCCTATATCTGGCATTTCTTCCCATGTTATCCCTCCCCTCCCTCCTCACCCCCCACCGTCTCTCCCCTACCCCACCAACTGCCCCCAGTGTGTGATGCTCCTCTCCCTGAGTCCATGCGTTCTCCTTGTTTAACACCCACCTATGAGTGAGAACATATGGTGCTTGGCTTTCTGTTCTTGTGTCAGTTTGCTAAGAATGATGGTTTCCAGATTCATCCAAGTCCCTACAAAGGACACTAACTCATCATTTTTTATGGCTGCGTAGTATTCTATGGTGTATATGTACCACATTTTCTTTGTCCAATCTATCATTGATGGGCATTTGGGTCGGTTCCAGGTCTTTGCTATTGTACACAGGGCTGCAATGAACATACGTGTGCATGTGTCTTTATAGTAGAACAATTTATAATTCTTTGGGTATATACCCAATAATGGGATTGCTGGGTCAAATGGAATTTCTATTTCTAGATCCTTGAGAAATCGCCAAACTGTCTTCCACAATGGTTGAACTAATTTACACTCCCACCAACTGTGTAAGAGTGTTCTATTTCTCCACATCCTCTCCAGCATCTGTTGTCTCCAGAGTTTTTAATGATCGCTGTTCTAACTGGCATGAGATGATATCTCAGTGTGGTTTTGATTTGCATTTCTCTAATGACCAGTGATGATGAGCATTTTTTCATATGTTTGTTGGCCTCATATATGTCTTCTTTTGATAAGTGTCTGTTCATATCCTTTGCCCACTTTTGAATGGGGTTGTTTTGTTTTTTTCTTGTATATCTGTTTTAGTTCCTTGTAGATTCTGGATATTAGCCCTTTGTCAGATGGGTAGATTGCAAAAATTTTTTCCCATTCTGTTGGTTGCCGATTCTCTCTAATGATTGTTTCTTTTGCTGTACAGAAGCTCTTAAGTTTAATTAGATCCCATTTGTCTATCTTGGCTTTTATTGCCATTGCTTTTGGTGTTTTAGTCATGAGGTCCTTGCCTATGCATATGTCCTGGATGGTTTAGCCTATATTTTCTTCTAGTGTTTTAATGGTGTTAGATTTTATGTTTAAATCTTTGATCCATCTGGAGTTAATTTTAGTGTAAGGTGTCAGGAAGGGGTCCAGTTTCTGCTTTCTGCACATGGCTAGCCAGTTTTCCCAACACCATTTATTAAACATGGAGCCCTTTCCCCATTGCTTGTTTTTGCTGGGTTTGTCAAAGATCAGATGGTTGTAGATGTGTGATGTTTCTTCTGGGGTCTCTGTTCTGTTCCATTGGTCTATGTCTCTGTTTTGAAGGTACCATAATTTAAAAAAATTCCATTGATATATAGTTTCCGAAGTTTATTGTTTCTACTATTATTTCATATAATGTTGCAGTGGACATTTCTCTATATATATCTGCTAGTTTGTATAATTATTTCTATAGGATAGATTCCCAGGAATGTATCAAAAGGATATGTGCAACTTTTATTTTGATAGATACAGCCAAATTACCCTTCAATCTACAACCCCACAACAACATATGAGAATGTCTTTTGTCTCCCGCCCTCCTCAACAATGGATATTATAAATCTTTTTAAGGTTTTTCATCTGATAAGCAAAGGTGATTTTTAAAACTTATTGTTTCAAGTTGCCTTGATTGTTAATTATTTTCTTGTCATTTTATTGGCCATTTGCTTTCTTCTTTTATGAATTGGTTTTGCATCTCCTTTACTTATTTTTATCAGGTTTTAGCCTTGAGTTGATTTCTTGAGATTTTTGAGGTATATATTGAACATATAATAAACTGTACAAATTTAAAAGGTACAATTTGATAAACTTGTGTGAAACCATCACCACAATCAAAATAATGAACATATCCTCACCCCAAGAAGTTTTGTCATTACTCTTCATCATTCCACCCTCTTGCACCCCAACTTGGATCAAGGCAATCATTGATCTGCTTTTTATCACTACAGGTTACTTTGTATTTTCTAGTATATTATTGTATTTTGTTACTGACATATCATAGTTTTACATATATTTGGGGTACATGTAATAATCTGAAGCAAGTACACAATGTGTATTAATCAAGTCAGGGTAATTGGGCTATCCATCACATCAAACATTTATCTGTTTTCTTTGGGTTGGGAATATTACAATTCTTTTCTTCTAGCTGTTTTGAAATACATAACAAATTACTGTTAACTATAATTTCACTACCATACTATCAAATACTAGAACTTATTACTTCTCTGTAACTATATTTTTGTACACATCATAGAATTTTGTATAAATGTAATAATGCAGTATATAGTTTTTTTTGGTCTGGCTTTTTGCCTCTTGCCATAATCATTTTAAGATTTATCTATGTTGCTGCTCTTAAGAGCTCTTTCTATATCATAAATATTAGCCCTTTTTCTGTTATATATAATGCAAAGATGTTCTTGGAGTTTTGTCTATTTCTTATCATGAATTTTGTAGTCTTTTTTGTTATAAGAAATTAAATTTAAAAATTGAAGAGTAATCTCCATAAGTACTCTGCTTCATGACCTGATTTGTAGATTTAGATTCATCATCAAAAAGCTTTCCTTGTTCTATAATTATAAAAACATTTTAGAATTTCCTAGTACTTTTTTGGGGGGAGTTATATTATAGATTGACTTGGGAGAAAATTGGGACCTTTAGAATATTGACTCTTACTGTCCAGTTACATATGTTTCTCCATTTATTCATATCTTCCTTTAAGTGTTTCACTAAGATTTTATAGTTTTTTAAATATAAGTTTTGCCCATTTTTTGGTAAGATTATTTATAAGAATCTAAGTTTGGGTTAGTTATTGTGTAATACTTTTCCTACCATTTCTTTTGTTTGTTTTCTAATCAGACTGTAATGTACATTCTGATTGTTGTTCTGGATTTTATAAGCATAAGCAATACATACTACGTCAACTCAACATAGTCCTCCCTTTGCACAGTTCCAATATCCACAAATTTTAGTTACTATATTTTAGTTAGTTAAAAAAAAAACACACATCTCCCAATAATTTGCTTCAAATTTTAGTTACCATGATATGTTAGCTGTGAGTAATTGCATAAAGAGCACATTCCCTAATCAGGGCACAAAGAACAGATGAGCATCATGATTAGTGCTCAATCACAGTACTTCTTCCAAAATCTGTCCATGATGGGTCACCACACATCTTATTAAGTGCACACACAGACAGCAGAGCATGGAGTTGCATTGCCTTGTTGTCTCCTAGTGATAAATCCATATGACATTTAAGAAATAGGTACTCAAAAGAGGGAATTGGCCATCAAATATGAAAGTGCAGCAAAATAATGAAAAGTGATAAGGGTGAAAGTGAATTTGAATCACTCATCAATGGGGTTATTGAAGAAATAATGTGTACCCTGTCACCATTCAAGAAACTCTAGACGTGCAGCCAGAGGAACTCTGTGAAGGTGAACTTATCAACATAAATAAGGAAAGGATGATTAAAGGATAATGATGCCTCAGAGGAAATGACACCAACACAAATCGTTCCCTTAAAGGAATTCTCAGAGATACTTCACAGCATTGAAAGCACAAAGGATGAAGGTCAATAACATTTTTATACAATAGTAATACTATAAATATATAATTTAAAAGGAAATTGTTGCCAAAGCAACAATAAAAGCAAATAAGTTCCCATAAATAAATCTAACAAAAAATAAGTAAGTTTTAAGAAATGGGCTCATCACTCTATACATGTATGAAAACTTACAGCTGTTTGGCCCCACCTGCAGACACTTGGAAACAACACCTGCAAAATCTGCAGGAAGGAAGACCCTGGGGGATGGGAAGGCAGGGTGCTGAGAAGGCTTAACATGAAGCTGAATAGATGTACCATCAGGAAAACCTTAATTTTGTACTGCCCCTCTTTTACAATACTTTGCAACCAGATGACTATGGCCCATTAACGATGTGGAATGCTATCTGAAGTGTCTACTGGAGGCTTCTCTTTAGGCAACCTCCTGTGGCATTTTGGGAACATCTTTTTGTCTCTAAACACCCTCAATATGCAGTTATCAAGGTTCACACTTCATCTTTTATGCTCTCAAAGACATAGCATTGTCTGGGTAATGTCAGCTAGGGAGTGTTGTTGCAGTAGTGGAGGATCTTGTTCAAAGCCCTTGTTCATGGCTACTTACACTTGCCCACTGCCATTCACTGTCAGCTCAGCAGCAAGGAACAGAACTCTACTTAGGCTTCCCCACTTCCAAATCCAATCCCTGTTCTCCAATTCCAGCCCCAGCCAGAGCTTTACCTAGTAGAGGACATAGATGAGCCAAGGCTATCACGTAGAAACAAATATAGTTTAATGGGTTTGTTTGTTTTGGCATTTTGCATTATATGAAGTCACACTCAGGCATTCCAATGCTCCCTCTCTATTCTTGTCCTTCTAAATCACCTTCTGAGAAGAGATTATTCCTCATCAGGAAAAGAGGAGAGTAAAATGGAATGGTAAGGAAGAAATGTGAAGTCAAAAAAAATGTAAAATATAAAGAATGAAAAACATGCATCAAATTATAGGTATCAGGAGTGGGCAGATAATATATTTTAAAAAGCTGCCAAGAGATAAGACAGGGACAGAAAGAAGTTGGAAAATTAATGATGGTAAATATGAATCTACATACTCATATGTAAAAAAATCACCTCAGTTAAGGTATTTTTAAAAATCTAATTTAATATGACATTGGCCCAAATCCCATGACCAGATTGATACAAAGTTTAATCTCAGTCATATTGGAACTTTCTGACCTTCCCTACCCCTCATCTCATGAAACATTTCAAGGGACTTAGAAAATATTATGGGTAGCACCTTCCATCTTCAGTCTACTGTCATTACCACTGATATTCCTATTGTCCTTACTAAACTTTTGGAGGGTTCTTCTATTTCTTTGGGCATGTGAATTTCTGCCAAAGCTAGGTGACCGTTCAGCCAACTTTCCTCCCAAGTTCTGTTGCCTTCCCCAATCCTACCTCATGTCCCCACTCCTTGTGAAGCCTGCTGACCTCCAGACTCTTCTATGGCTTTAAAAATTCCACCTTTTCAGCTGGACACGGTGGCTCACATATGTAATCCCAGCACTTTGGGAGGCTGAGGTGGGTGGATCACGAGGTCAAGAGATCGAGACCATCCTGGTCAATATGGTAAAACCCTGTCTCTACTAAAAAAAAAAAAAAAATACAATAATTAGCTGGGCGTGGTGGTGTGTCCCTGTATTCCCAGCTACTTGGGAGACTGAGGCAGGAGAATTGCTTGAACCTGGGAGCTGGAAGTTGCGGTGAGCCAAGATCGCAGCATTGTACTCAAGTCTGGGCAACAAGAGCAAAACTCTGTCTCAAAAAAAAAAAAAAATTCCACCTTTTCTCCTCTCAATCCTCAAAAATCATACAGTTCTCTCCATTACTTGCAAATATAATCACTTTGTGAGCTCAGGCTATTGGAAAACAAACGACACAGAGGGAAAGTTGTCTATGTAGAACTCAAGGAACCTAAGAGGTCTGACTACCTTCTTGGAGCTGAGGGATTGGGAAAAACTCTGAGAAAAAAATACAAATTTATATCTCAACAAATTGTCCTTTTGCTGAGATATCAAGGAAACCTTGCATAGCCTCAGCCAGCTTCAGCACCTTGATTAGGCCCCAGATGGATCATGCAGGGATGGGTACTTGCACTTCCCAGACTCAAGAACAGGGTTGTAGAAATGAAGACCCCTGTCCAAGTACCCCTGATTCACTGCATTGGCAGTACAATGCAGTGTGGCCAACTCTGGATAAATAACCACTCATTACCATTGGCACTCACCAAAACCCCAGTATTAGCTGTGGTTTATAATAGCTCAAAAATCCAGTGAGCTCTGAAATTGAGGAATAATGGTGGAACAGTACTTTGATTTTACTGGTTCATGCACAGGACAACTGTTCCAGAGAGACTCCTCAAGTCACCTATTTCCAACCAGAGAGAAATATAACATCAGCGAAGACAACCGGGATAATTACCTTTGAGGTCGATTAACCTGGAAGGTTGCCGTCTCTTGAGGGCAGACAGGGAGCAATGAATTGTAGGGGAGCTAGCATGTGGTAGGGCTCCCTGGCTCTTTATCTGACATTTAGGTCTGCTGGCCATGGAAGCAATAAATACAGGACCACAGCAACTTCCTGTTGGCTGGGCTCTATCCACACATTGGAAACTAATAGGGAAGCTGAGGCTATGTTCTATGACCTTCGGATGGAGGTGAGGGGTAGGAAGAGAGGGAAGCTGCTAATAAGCTGCTGTGACCCAGCCTGCAGCTTATCAGCAGAGAGAGAGTTTTCAGTTTATTCTGAATGGTAACTCCAAGTCTTGGGGCTTACTGTGAGGTTTTACCAGGAAGAGACCACATGCTTAATAGATCTTAGTTATACGTGAAGAAGACAATGAAGGTGAGGAAGAGAAAGCAGTGAAGAAAATAAAATCAGAAGTGGTTGATTTCTTTTTATGAGAAGACCAAAACTAATATTCAAAAAGGAAACACTCTAGGAAGTAACAGTGCAAACAAGAATCTAAGAAAACCAAGAAGAATGGTACATATGTGGGCCTCTTTGCATCTACTTCACAGTGGGAAAAGATACCTGGGGGTTATTTTCACAGTTTGAGGAAGCTCCATGATGTGAACATTTTATTTTATAAGAAACATTAATATAAGCTGCTTCAAATGCTTTGCTGATCAAGGGAGGTATAAATAAGTAATTAAACAAATATAATTTAAAGTTATCTACCACAACATATATAAAACATATTTATCTTAGAGATGTTCAGCATATTTCCTATATAATTTCTGTGAGCTTTAAGGAACTCACCGCAGGATTTGACTGGCTTAGAATCTTTCATCACCATTTGCAACCTGGAAATCTATCTGTCCTGTAGAGATCGTTGTTAGCTGTATGTATTAGAGTAATGCTTGTTCCATAATGCATATTCTCATGAAGCAGGCTGAGGAGGAGGTATAATTCTCACAGGCTGATGTATTCAACGGATCATGGTAAGGTTTAGGCAGAGTTCCCATTTTCCTATCTAGGTTGTGGATGCAGCAGGGCGGGCTTCGACCCCTGTACCTTTGGGGAGATCTGCTGGCAGGTTTCCAGCAGAAACTATAGAAGAGGCCCTTGACCTACTTTCACATGCTGCTGGGCTCACATTTGACATGACTTCCAGCATCTTGCTAATAATTGTCTTTACTCTCAGCTTCTGACTGTTTTCTCACTTTTTCTTGGCTGCCTCCTGGGATTACCTTCTGTTCATCCTTGGTTTGTGTTTCACTCTCTGGCTTTGGAATATCATCCATTTTACTTGCTTGCCTGGTTCTCATCCCAGATCATCTCTGGCTAGATTCAATGTATCTTGCCTCCTCACCCATTTTCTCAGAGATGCTGTATTGTTTTTTCCTCTCATTTGCCTCTTCTATGCTGTACTCTCCTTCTCAGCCTCTCCTTTATTACTTACACATTTAGAAACTAGAGACTGCCAGATATGTCATTTAAATTCTGCATAATGCCTATCTGTGTTACTGGGTGTTGTTAATTTCTCATTGAATATTTGTCAGAGTGAATATAAATCAAATTAATTTTCAAGCTACTCAATTAATTGTGATCATAAAAGTAGTTTGGTGAGTCAGGATTTTTTACAGAATGAAGTAGAATGTGATAGAATGGAAAATGCCAGAGGACATAGTAAAACAGAGTATTGTACAGTACTGTTTTGTGAAACTTGTGTTTTACAAAAGTTGGGAGTCATAGAATAGGGTTATTTTTTAATACTGTAGATCATAGTTAAAACATTTGAAAGCCATGAATTAGACTGCAGAGTGGGTTAGACAGAATTTACCCCACCCACCCAGGCGTTGTCATTAAGCAGCTCTATTCTCTGGTCATAATGATTGGCTGAGGAAGACACATGTGACATAAGCCAATCCAATCAGAGTCCTCCTTGAGATTGTTTCTTTTTTCCTTCGGTATCAGGAGCAACTTTTTCTTTTCACTGGGGGGACTAAATTGATAGAACATGAGTTTAAGGTTATTGGTGGACATGTTGGAGAAACTTGGAGGCAGAGACAATGCCCCTTGTCCCAATGTATCCCTCTTTTCCATTACATAAGGCAATGCATTCCTTTTTTGGCTTAAGATAGCTTAAGTTGGATTTTTGCTCTTTGCAACCAAAAAATCCTGGGCAATTTAAAAGAACATGATGAGGAGTGAGAAGAGCTGGATTTAGGCTTGCCAGTGTCACACACTAAATGTATGACTCTTGGAAAATCTCAAAGGCTGTATAGCTCTCAATTTTCTTCTCATCTGAAATAAGAGGAGTGCATCAAATTGGTAACTCACAGTCCTTCTTGGCCATCAGAGTTCCCTGTGGAGCTTTAAAAAATACAGATCTCTTAGCTCCATGTTAGGTTTTCTGAATCAAAATCTAGAGGAGTGTGGTACAGGCAGGCACTTGTAATTTTTTAAATGACCTTAGATGATTCTAATGCACAACCAAGGTAGTTAAGTGCTGAACTAGGTCATCTCTCTGTTTGTACCCCTAATACTCAGTGCTCTGTGATTCCTCAGAGATCACACAGTCTGACCGAATTTTCAGCTGTTGATATAGTGACAAATATAGAATTTGGACTCACTCTATTTTTGTGAGTGGCCTAGGATGAATGATGTAATGTAAATGGGAATAATGACTAATAAATAAGTGCTATCACAATTCCTAATTAGCCTTATAGACAAGTAGCAATCACCACTGCATCAATTAAGTGTTCTTAGTGCAGACACCCACAGAATGGTCTGTCATCAGAGCAAACTCTTTCTTTTTTTTTTT
>CAUYQU010078435.1:0-10038 GCA_963574635.1 Cheracebus regulus | reverse complement strand
GACTTACAAAGAGACTTAGACTCCCACACAATAATAGTGGGAGACTTTAACATTACACTGTCAATATTAGACAGATCGACGAGATAGAAAATTAACAAGGATATCCAGGACTTGAACTCAGACCTGGAACAAGTAAACTTAACAAATATTTACAGATCTCTCCACCCCAAATCCACAAAACATACATTTTTCTCAGTATCACATTATACCTAAAAGTGACCACATAATTGGAAGTACATCACTCCTCAGCAATTGCATAGCATCTCACAGGTTTAAATAAAATATTGGTTGGCTGCTTGTTTGTTATTTTCATCCCCTATTCCTTCCTGCCTCCATTGTTAAGCACAATTATTGGCATAAAAGAGGTTTTTAATACCCATTTTTAGACTGCATTCTAGCCTGGGCAACAAGAATCCCGTTCTCTCTCCCTCTCTCTCTTCCTCTTTCTTTCTCTTTCTTTTTTTTCTTTTGCTCTTTCTTTCTTTCTTTTCTCTTTTTCTTTCTTTAAAAAAAAATATTGGAGAGGGAGCTGAATATTCTATTTGTTCTTTCATTGATTCAACAAGTATTTATGGGATGGCTTCTATATGCTGGACATTGTCTAGGCCCTAGAGGTATAAGAGTAAATAAGACAAAGTCCTTGCCCTCATTTTGTTTCTCTGAAATGACTGCCGTGTCTTACTAGCCAGAGCCTCTTTAAAAGGTTTTCTTTCATCTAATTAATCTGCTGAGCTAAGTTCATGATACCAGCTCCCAAAGGTGAGGTCATAGAAGCCAGATACACTTCTGTTGGCTTCATCAATAATATTGATTTATTGAGTGCTATGTGCCAGGCATCCTGGCAAGCTCCTTATGTATCTAATTTCTTGTAACAAGTAGGCGAAGAAAAATAATTTTTTCCTCACCCCTCATAAGTTCTTATTTGGAACAAATCCTTATAACAAAAGAGATTAACAGGAGAGAAATAAACAGAAGTTTATTAACGTATATTTCATATTGTTGGGGCTCAGAAAATGGTATCCCAAAGTATAGTACTTTGACACCCCTTCTTTTAAGTAGGAGAAAATGCATACAAAATATTGTTTTAACATGGATAACAATGGGAGATTGCAAGAGGATAATTCTTCAATAATCCAGTATGGTATAGAAGCTTATATACTCATTTTCATATGGGAGGAAGAGATGGGGAGTGTAGACAATTCTTTTGAATGGCAATAAATCATTAGGGAGAATGAATGGACAGTGAAATGGGAGGAGTTCCCTTATCCCCCTTGCAGGGTGCATGACAGGGGTGTAGCTCAAACCTACAGGGGGATTATGCAGATGTGCAGGTCATGGGAAGCATTTTTGGGCTCCAACCCCATGGCAGCCTCTGAGATTGAGTGTTTACAGCTCCCGAAGCCCCAGTGGGCATGTGTTACAGTGGGGTCTTTTAGTTTTGACATCTGCTGGTGGCTTGTGTTAATCAGCTCGGTTAGACCCTCTACCTTATCACAAGGGCAGAGGGCTTTCTGTATCCCAAGTTCTTGTCCTAGTATGCTGGAAAAAAACGGATCATATGTGGGCTTATAGAATGAGTGCAAGGTTTTGTTGAGTGAGGGAAGTATCTCTGGGGAACCAGAATGGGGATGGAGTGGGAAGATGGTCTTCCCTGGAGTCAGGCCAACCAGCTGGACTCTCCTCCTGCTGCCCCCAACAGACTGAATTCTGTGTCATCCCACCTTGATGGCCTGCCAGCACCTGCTGGTGTCTGTTCAGTGTGCTCTTCTGCTCTTCTCAATGTTCATACACTTGTGCGTGTGCCTGCTTGGGGTTTTTATGGCCACAAGATGGGAAGTGGGGCATGGTGGGGCAGAGTGGTCTTGGAAAATGCAACATTTTGACATTAAAGCAGGAGTGCCTGTCCTCACTTAGGTCTGTGGGCACAAGCCAAAGGGTGGAGCCCTCGTCAGGGACCCCAGCTTTCTCTACCCATCGCTTTCCTGCCCTTGTTCCAGATCACAAGGCAGTAGAAGGCAAACATTGCAGGAGGATGAGAGGACGCAAGGAGAGGCAGGGTTGCCCAGGAACAAAGCTTGTCTTATTACGAGTATGCTGAGCACTTTGAACGAATGAGGCGGCCTCCACGCCAAGGTTCTCTGACCCTCTCCAGTGCCTTGTCTCCTGCCTCTGCCCCTTCAACGAGAGAGGGAGGGACTTTCCCTGAAGGTCCCTTATTTGATTATGGGAGGTTCCTACAGAAAGAATACAATTGTCTTTAGATTGCCCAGGAAGGTTTAAAAAAGAAAAAAGAAAAGGAAATGCAATTGTCTTGGGTCCCTCCTTATAATCTTATCAGATAGAAGAGTAATTCCTAGGAAGAAAAACTAGAGCTGACACCACACTCAGAGCCCAGATAAATTTTGTCCCCATCTATTATCTATTCTTCACGCCCATTCATCTCCCATAAAAATCATTTACTCTGCCTCTAAAATTACCTACATGCCCCCTACTGCCTTCTCCCCTCTGAAGAGGGCATTTAAGCTTCACCATCTGCCCCTTATTTGAGTTTCATAATTTGCATGACTTTTGTGCATATGCAAGTAATAAATTTGTCTGTCTTTTATGCTGTTAACCTGTCTATTGTGTTGTTTTATAGACTCAACTTCTCTAAACTTGAGGGGATGAAAGGAAATTTCCTTTTGCCCCTACAACATACACATAGGGGGCACCCAGGTAACAAGTAGATCTTAAAGGGGTGGCTTTTAACTCCAGTGTATAAAACATCTTCAACAAAGAACAGTAAATTTTTAGAGAAGTGACAAGACAAAGGAAAAGAACTTTGAGTATCTAGGGGCAACAACTTGTGAGAAAGCAAATAAATGGCAGAAAGAGAGGCTAGTAAAGTTAGTAAAGCTTGTTAATGTAAATTCCTCTGGTACATCTCCAGGCTGGTAAGGGTCTAAATTTGTCTTCAGTGGTTGAACTTTGTTTTCCTGGTAGAAAGGGGGTCAGTGGTTCCCTGGGGAAACCCCTCCTTCAAGACTAAAACAGCCTGAAGGCTGAAAACCCAGACTGCCAGTCTGCCCACCCTTTCTCCACTGATTTTTTTTTTTCTGAATAATGCCCATCTGTGCACTGGGAGGATGGGGTGGGACCTCAGGAAGTTCGTGCCATTTGCCGAGGGGAGGAGCCTGGCTTCTCCTCTTCCTTTGTGATAACCTGGTATTCAGTCTGTGAGATGAGGGCCTGTTAACAGGAACCCCTCTTGCTTTGCTGAGTTTTTTCCTTTTTGCCCAATAAATTCTGTTTCCCTCACCTTCAAAGTGTCTGTGAGCCTAATCTTTCCTGGTTGTGTGACAAGATCCCAGTTTTTTCTACAACATCAGAATACCTCTTGTCTTTATAAATCTATTTTCTGCTTTTAAGCAAATAGAAGGTGGGCAAAGAGCTTCCCTGCATCTGCTTCCTAAGTGCCTTCAGCTCAATTATCCTTCATATTTTGGGGTGGCATCTTCTGAACTCCCGCAACAACATCGTGGTTTATCTAACTCCAAAGCCCTGGACTGGACAATTTTACAATCACTCAAATACTAGCCTCTTAGAAGCTTAATTTACTTTCCAGTTAATGTATTTCTGGCCAGTAAAGAGTTACTTTAAAATATACATATTCACATCTTTGGGAAAAAGTTTTTAAGCATTCTTTCTCCTTGGGGAGTTTGTTGTTTTTTTTTTTCTTAATTGTCCCTTAAGTATACCTAGGCTCAAATAATCTTGTTAAAATAGTCTCTTTCAAATGTTAAGGTATATTTATTCAAACTCTGATTTCTTGCTTATCCAAGTCTCTAGAAAGTGCTTTCTGGACTGGCACCAATCCTTAACATGTTAATAGAAAAGAGAGTACATCTTTAAATACAGACAATGGAATTCAGTTCACCTCAGAGCCTACTGAAGGTCAGGTGGGCTTTAGGGTAAGGTGGAATATGACATAATCTAATAGTCTCATGCAAAATATGCCTGTGCTTATTAGGATATAATTTAGGTCATCTCCTGGGACTGTTGCAGAGAAATCCCTGCAAGAAAGAAAAATGCTAATTTCTTATCCCAATTACCAGTGTGCTCTTTAATTTAAATAGAATGCCCTCAGTGTGTTGGATGCTTTATGAGATCCATCTCAAAGACATGTTCCAGCCCTTAAGGAACTTCCATCAAGAAAAGATATGACACATTCTGGGGATATGGAGGGCCAGACAAATAATACAAGGGAGAAGAGGAAGGGCACTCAAATCATTTTTCCTATGGCAGAGACCAAAGAGACTGAACCCTGATTAACCTTTCTTCCCTTTTATGGTGTCTCTTGCTGTGGGTAGAGAAATAGAACGTTTGGAACAGGAGTTAATACTTCCTTTCATTTAGTGTGCATAAGCTCACCCCAAAATCAAACCTTCAGTGCCTACAAGATAAAGTAAAGGCTACTCAAGATTTTATTATGGTCAATTTTCTCTCCTACCAAATATCCCAGAAATTTGTAAGGAAAGTCGACTCCTTTTGAGTCACTGCCCCTGCTCATTCTCTGCTATGGGGAATAATGAATAGGGAGATAGTAAAACTAAGGCCTAACCTGATTAACCCTGTCACATTTAATGTGTTTTGCTTGCTTTTAATCACATTCTTCTATAAATGGTCTTGTTGCTGAGCAAAGAGAGGGAATAAAATCTTTTGTCTTTTGTAAAACCTGTTGTCACAGAGATTGGCTTGCTGCACGTGGGCAGGACAAATTGATATTGGTTTGATATCAGTAGTAATGTGTGGGAAGTATAGAAAATACTGATTTGTTTACAGTTGGCTAGAATGACTTCTTTCTCCTGCTGTGCTTTTCAGAAGTGGTGGTGGTAATGGTGGCCCAACTTTTGCCTAGGTTCTGGTGACAGAGTTCAGGACACACACCCATAAAGTATGGCACTTTGCCATATTGAATATTTTAAGCTGAAGAAATTTGAGAAAAGGTAGATGCAGGAAGGATTCTCCCACCTTCCCCTGAAAAAGGTCATAATACCCTCATGTGAGAGGTACCAGAGGAAAGGATCCTTATTGCCAAAGGTGGAGAGATGCCAAGAGGAATCTGATCAAAAAGGCCTTGTTAAGTTTTCTCCCAGTTTACTATTCTTGGCTCATAGCCATTTATCCTTTCACATTGTTCTATAACTTTCCACTCTTCATCACTCATCAAACCATTTCTTCTGGTCGTCACTTCCTTATGAAGTTTTCTGTATCACATACAATTTATATTAAATAAACTCATATGCTTTTCACTGTTAATCTGTCTTTTGTTACAGGGGCCCCAGCCAATAATTTATTTCTTTCCCACAGTTTCTGGTAATGATGAAGGGAAATAAAAGACTGGGAAATCCATTCACCTTAGAAATTGCAGTTTAGATCTATGACAACTTGACAAAACTGTGGCAGAAGGTAAGAATTCTTACCACATCAGCTCCCCAGATCTATGAGGAAGGTAGACAGAGGAAGGTAAAAATTTCTCCTTGTCTTTGGCCAAGGGTGGTGGCTCATGCCTGTAATCCCAGCACTCTAGGAGGATCCCTTGAGTTCAGGTATGTGAAACCAACCTGGGTAATATAGTGAGACCCTATCTCTACAAAAAAAAAAAAAAAAATTAGCCAAGTATGGTGCTACACCTGTGGTGCCAGCTACTCAGGAGGCTGAGTGCCACTGCACTTCAGCCTGGGCAACAGAGCAAGACTGTCTCAAAAAACCCAAAGAAACAAAAGAATGTATCCATGTCCATTTCTTTTCAAATTCAGATTAGCAGGAGAAAACCATTTGTAAAAATTAGTTCCTTGGATTGTCACTGTTTTAAATTTGGTTTGGGTATTCAATGGTTATTGAAGAAAGTATTTATTTTCCTCCTTTATGTCAGTTTACTTGGATATAGTCAGGCTAGCTATAGGCAGCAATTAAGATTATCTTAGTAAGGCTGCAAATAACAGAAAACCCTTGCCAAAGGATATGTCTTCTTAAAAGGGGTAAGATTTTGATTTTCATACAAATATAGAATGAACACATGCCAAATGTTTTATTTAGCTCATTAATTAAAGAGGGAACCAGTAAGATACTATAACTAACTTAAAGGAAAGCCCAAAGAGTAGAGACATATGTAAGCAATCAGAAATACAAAAATGAGGCTGAGTGCAGTGGCATGTGCCTGTAATCAATCCCATCACTTTGGGAGACCTAGATGAGCAGATCACTTTAGGTCAGGAGTTCGAGACCAGCCTGGTCAACATGGCAAAACCCCGTCTCTACTAAAAATAAAAAAATTAGCTGGGCATGGTGGTGCATGCCTGTGGTCTCAGCTACACAGGAGGCTGAGGCACAGGAATCACTTGGACCCAGATCGCAGAAGTTGCAGTAAGCCAAGATCCTGCCACTGCACTCCAGCCTGGGTTACAGAGCTAGACTGAGTCTCAAAACAAACAAACAAACAAAGAAACACTAAAATGAATTTATTTGAGTTATTTGCATTGCTGGCAGCTACATATAATATACAGAGTTGTAAAATAGCTCAACAACACAGAAAGGTGCAGAGACCCCACAGAATCAGATAACCTGGAAGAGTGCACTAAACAATGCCCAGTTTTCCTTTGAAGGCCATTTGTCTATTTTAAAGTCTTCCAAAATTTTCCCTTTTTCCTACACTGGCTTAAACCAGTAAGTTTATTTTTCTCATGTACCAAAAAGTCTGTAGATAAGCAATATGACATTGTGATTTATATAACGTATGCATATTTGGTCTTCTTCTCCATTTCCTGGCACATTGCTGCTAGAGCCCTTGGAATCTCCAAAATGATGTGTCTTATTGTATGCTAGTAAGATGACTATCAACTAGGAGGCTCCTGGATGGTGGCTGGTTGCCAGAGGAACCCAACGTGTGATTAGAGGGTTGGGAATTACACCCCCCTCTAACCTCTAGGGAAAGGGGAGGGGCTAAAGGTTGAGTTACCACAAATGACCAATGATTTAATAAATCATGCCTACATATTGAAGCCTCCATTAAAAAACAAAAGGGCTGAGTAGGGAGAATTTTTGGCTGAACACATGGTGATGCCTGGAGGGTGATATGCCTGGAGAAGGCATGAAGTTCAGCCCTACTTCCCACCTGCCTTGCCCTGTGTACCTCTTCCATCTGGCTGTTCATCTGTATCCTTTATAACATCCTTTATAATAAATGAGTAAATGTAAGTAAAGTGTTTCCCCAAGTTCTGTGAGCTACTCTAGCAGATTAAGTGAACTTGATCAGAGGGTTGTGGGAGCCCTGATTTATAGCCAATCAGTGAGAAATACAGATCACAACTGGGACTTGCAATTGGCATCTAAAGTGGAGGGGGGGTGCAGTATTGTGGGACTGAGCTCTTAACATGTGGGACCTGACACTATCTCCAGTGGACAGTGTTGGAAGTGAATTGAACTAGAGGACACCTAGCTGGTGTCCGCTGGAGAATGTGGTCAAAAGTGTTGTGTTAAGTGATTGTAAGAGAATAAAGTAGGAAAAACAGTTTGATTTTCCTATATCTCAACAGCAGTCCAAAGCTGGTACAGTGGCCTAGGTGCATAAGACCTTGCCTCCTTCTGTATCCTGCTTTTCATCTGTTGGGACTCAGAACATGAAATCCCAAAATACAGTGCTTTGGTATGCTGAGTGCTTTGAATAAAAAAGGCCTCAGAAATAAGCCTTAGTACCAAGATCTCTCTCTCACCTTCTCCTGCTCTTTCCTTTTCTTTCCATAAGGAGCTGTCTCTGAAGTTCTTTTCTCTGACTGAGGGAAATACTTCCAAAAGGAATGCAATTATCTTGAACCCCCTCCCTAGAAATCTCATCAAACAACCAGGAAAGATTAATCACCAGAGAAGAGATTAAAAGTTATCAGCATGCCTAGACAGGTTATTACCTATTCTTTTGGAGGCTGCTCCACAACAACTTTTATTACTGGAGACACTTTTCTTTCCTTATAAGACAACCTTTGTTCACCATGCATTTTCTCCCCTTCTCCTCCCCTAATTTGTCACTTCTTCCCGTGAAAACCTCAAGCCTCTATTCTTTTATGCTATTTAAGCTTCAGCCATCTGGGCTTTGAATCTTATATTTTGTGTGGTTCCTGTGCACAGGTGCACATTAATAAATATGTATGCCTTTGCTCCTGTTTATTGTCAGTTTATTTCAGCAGACTCAATTAATTGAAACTTCAGAGGGAAAATTTAAACATTACTACACATCCTTAGTGTCATGGGTACAACTGCTGGGGCCAGTGTCACAGGCAGTAAAGGAATTTACCAAGACAGTTTCAGGGAGAGAAAGGAAGATTTATTAGAGGCAGTTTGTTGCAAGGAAGCAACAGGCAGCATGACAGAGAAGGGGCTATCTGCAGAGGGGCAGGGGCTGGAGGGAGGTTTTATGTAAGGTTGTGCTGGAGATGCTATGTATGGAACGAAGTATTTGGAAACAGGATGTTGTGCTGGCAGGTTGTCAGTGATTAGGTGTCTCCCAGAACAATTGTTTTCCCCAACCTGGGACACCTCCTTCTTGTTACTTACTTATCTTTTCAGGATTCCACATTCCCCGCCCTCTTGACAAAACAACAATGACAAATCTTTGGCATTGGGATTAAGGTCTTATCTTCCAACTGTCTCCTGCTGGTCTGGGGCATAGAGTTGTCCCTACCTGTAATTGTTGGTCTGTCAGGAGACCCTGTGGGCTATTGTCCCAGACTGTGGGACTTGGGATATTGAATTTTGCTGGAGGAAATGACTCATTAGAGATGGGGAGCACGTCAAGGCAAAACTGGTGTCCAGCTCAGTCCAGTGGAGATTCGTAAAGGTAGAAAGCATCATTAGGGAGAGACTGATTTCCTGTTTGCAGCATTATTTGAAGGTGAAACTGTTGAATTCTAGAAGATAAATTTTTGTTTTTTAAGCCAGTTACTGAAAAGGCAAAAAACAAAACAAAACCGAACTTTTTGCAGTGTAACTGTTTTTCCTTATTGGAAGCCCATTTAGATAACCTGGAAGTTAAACTTAAAAAAATGTGCTTGTATTTAATCTGACACAGGAAGAATGTGTTTAAGCTTGTGCGTATAGCAGGGAAATATATCACTCTTAGAAATAGCATGAGAAGTTTCTTGATTACATTTAAAAATTAGACATATTAAGAAAAGTTAAGAGCACAGAATTAAGTTATACTGGAGGAAAACTTTACTTCTCTAGAATTCAGGATAAAACATTTCAGTATTAAGTCATAACAAGAGTTAGAACCAGAGGAAAAAAAGTTACAGGAGCTGACAAAAATGCTGAAAGAGGGAAATATTATTTTAGGCCTTTTCAAGGGGAGAAAAAAGCTGAAAGCAATGAGAGACATAGCAAAAGGTGAATTTCTTTTTTTTAAATATATATATATTTTTTTATGAAAGAGAGAAAGAGGAAGAGATTTTAGAAAAAGAAAAGGAGAAAGAAAGAAACAGCAAAAGAAAGAAAAAAAGAGTGAAAGAGAAAGAAAGAGGAAGAGATTTTAGAAAAAGAAAAGGAGAAAGAAAGAAACAGCAAAAGAAAGAAAAAAAGAATGAAAGAGAGAAAGAAAGAGGAAGAGAAAGAGGAAGAGAGAATGGGATTCTTGTTTTATTGCCCAGGCTAGAATACAGTCTAAAAATGGGTATTAAAAACCTCTTTTATGCCAATAATTGTGCTTAAAATGGAGACAGGAAGGAATAGGGGATGAAAATAACAAATAAGCAGGCAACCAATATTTTATTTAAACCTGTGAAATGCTATGCAATTGCTGGGGAGTGATTTACTTCCAATTATGTGGTCACTTTTAAAATAGGTGTAATGTGATACTGAGGAAAATGTATGTTTTGTGAATTTGTGGGAGGAGAGTTCTGTAAATATTTGTTAAGTCTAGTTGTTCCAGGTCTGAGTTCAAGTCCTGGATATCCTTGTTGATTTTCTATCTCGTTGATCTATGTAATATTGACAGTGTAGTGTTAAAGTCTC
>CAUYQU010078431.1:0-13358 GCA_963574635.1 Cheracebus regulus | reverse complement strand
CCCGCGCCCCGCCCCGCCGCCCGCGCCCCGCCCCGCCGCCCGCGCCCGGCGGAACCCTGAGTCGCCGGCGCGCTTCTGGAGGACCGAATTCGGCGTCGGACTCTGCGCCTCGTAGTTCCGGTGGCGACTGCGGCGCATGGCGGTGCGCGGTGTGGAGAAGCCGCGTGGGTGGCGGGGCCTTGCAGCGTCTGCGGCCCTCCGTGACCCTCGTGCTGTCCCCCTTTCTCCAGGCCCCAGGACATCCTGCCGGGGAGGCAGCGGCAGCCTCAGGCCCGGGTACTCCACGCGCGTCCCGCCGACACCTGCTCCCCGACCCGGTTTCCAGCGCCCGGAATCCTTCCGCTGTCTGTCTCTGCCCTGGGCAACCCACGTGCAGTAACACCGCCTCCAGAGCGCACCCGTTAGGCGATGAAGGCAGCGCAGCGTCGAAAAAACAAAAGAACAGGAAGAAAACCCGGAACAGAGCCTCTGTGGCAAATGGAGGCGAGAAGGCCTCAGAGAAACCCGCCCCGGAGGAAGTACCCCTAGGCGCTGAGGCCCAGGCAAGGGCGGTATCGGTCGGGAAGGGTGGAATCCCCGGGTGCGAATCCACCGGCTCGTTAAGGCGGGGAGGGGATGGGATGAGGCCAGGGGCTTTGGTGTCCCAGTGCCCTCTCACAGCCACTTCCCCCAATCCATCACAGGCACAGCAGTTGGCCCAGGAATTGGCTTGGTGTGTGGAGCAGCTGGAGCTCGGCCTCACGAGGCAGAAACCCACTCCGAAACAGAGTAAGGGACCCTTCTGTAGAGTTAGGGGATGTGAACATTGGCACTGCCTGGCCTGCAGGTGCTGGCAGGGGATGGAATTGTGGCCTTTGCGGTGGGGTGGTAGGAGGTCAGTATAGAGATGTTAACTAGTCCTTTATTTTTATTCGCAGAAGAGCAGGCTATTGGAGCAATCCGAACCCTGCGCAGCAAAAGAACTCCCCTGCCCCGGAAGAGGCAGCTGATGCACTCCTTGTTTGGGGACTACAGGGCTCAGATGGAAGCCGAATGGCGTGAGGCCCTGCGGGCTCTCAGAGCTGGTGAGGAGCTAGCAACTGGTTGATTCAGGAAGGCCTAATTTAAGGAGGAAGTGCCTGGGGAGTGAAAGGAAGAAGGCCCAGAGCAACAAGGCTGGTGGGGGAAGGAGATGGGCTCAGGGAAGGCTGAGGGAGCAGGGAGAGATAAAGCATGGACCTCTCTTTCCCCTCCTCGCAGGACTGAACATGGGAAGCACTGGGGAGGCCCTGGGAAGAGGGGGAAAGAGCTCGGTCCTATGCTGGTCCTGCTCCTGGGTTGCGGAAAGCTGCCTCAGGTCTTTGCGTCTTGGCTTTCTCCACTGGCCATGAAGTCATATCCCATAACAGTTTGAGTGCAATTCCTGGAGCCGTATGAACTAGGTTCAGATCCTGGATCTGTCACATAGTAGCACTAACACCTTTTGCAAACTACTGAATCTCTCTAAATGGGGGGTGATGGTAGTATCAACTTTATGAATTTGAGGAATTAATCAGTTAATTTATGCAAAGTGGTTGGAATTGTATGGGCAAACATACTGTACAGATAATGTTAGCTGTTATTATTCAGTTCTGACACACTCTGCTTCTCTCCCCCTGACAGCTGCTTATTCAGCCCAGGTGCAGCCTGTAGATGAAGCCACTAGAAAGAAGAGCCAAAGGGTATGCAGGCCTCGCCCTGTAGGGAGAGCCAAAGCCACTCTGGAAACTGCTCTGCCTCATGAAGAGTTTAGGTTCAATTTCTTTTAGCTTCTCCCCCAACTTGGAACAGTCCTCCTCCCTTGGGGTGGCGTAAGGGTTTGTCTTGAGTGCAGTCTTTCCAGGACTTCTGTTGGCAGAGAACCCTGGGGTTGGTCTTTCCCTGCCGGGTCCAAGGATTTGGAGGTGTTACGCAGGTGTGAGACCGTCAGATAGGCACAAGACCCCATTTGTTTTCTGATGAAATGTTCCCTCTTCCAGAAGAGAGAGAGAGGTGCAGTTAGAAAATATGCAGTAAATTGAAGTGAGTGTTCAATGTATTGTAGAAAGAATACTGTACTTAGTCTTTAGGATTAGATTAAGTGGCTGTTGGTAACAAAGATTAGTGAGGAGTCTATATAATATAATCATACACTGGTTTTCACTTTTGAAGGGAATCCCTTTTAAATGGTTTAGTGCTTTATGCTGTTATGTCACATTGTCGTAATCTCTATTTTTGGTAAAATTGGGTAACGAGTGAAAGACCACTTGTGTTAGAGGAAGCACAGAAGATGAAGGGTTCTGGTATCCCTGGGTCCAGGCTCCCACCTGGGTCCTTTGTCCATGTTGCCTTCATTCCTGACCAGCTGTCATCCTCAGGGAACCAGCATGGCCCCCACCAGGCCAGGCTCTGTTCTTAGGAGCAAGGAGATTCTTGCCCTAACAGTTCTGGCCTGAGACCTGGTTTGAGCCTCAGCCAACTTCTTGTCTAAATGTTGGCCGTGTCAGTCTCAGGTCCTCTGTTCCATGGAATTGGGAATCTTCAGGTGACCTAACCCTTATTGGTGGCTCAGTATTTGCTGGTGTCTCCCAAACTCAGTTCCCAGACCTGGACCCCAACTGCCTACTAAGCATTTCCACTGGGGTGTTTCATAGGCATTTCAAACTTGATGTGTTTAAAACACTTGATTAGCCTCCGGTTTCTCTTTGGCTTCTGCTTTTCAGTGAATGGCACAACTGCCATCTCATTGATATGGCAGGAAGCCCGTGTCATCTTTGATTGCTATCGCTCAAGCACTATATACTTTGAGTACTTTAGCTGGCATATTAGCTCTGTCTTCAAAATAAATCTCAAATATTTCACGTTTTCTTTATCTTCACTACTGCTCATTCTACTTATGACTTTTCTTACTTTGCCTGCTGTGTTAGCCAGACTGACTCTTCATGTATGGTGGATCACATTCTCCTGATCTATGACTTCACTGTACCTAGAATACAATATGAAGGCTGATGTACAAGGCCCTACCTAGGCCTGCATGTGTTTACTCCCCTGACGGCCTCTCTGATATGGTCCCCTTCTGCTCCTCAGGCAACTGAATTTAATCCTGCCTCAGGGTCTTCAACTTTGCTTTTACTTTTATCTGGATTGCTCTTCCTCCAGATCTTAGCATAACTGGCTTCCAGGAAAGTAAGCTTTGTGTGAGAAAGTGGCTCTATGCCCTATCATTCATCAGGCTGAGGTAACAGATTCAGGAAACAGATTTCCTCCATGGTCACTCTGCAGATGTAAAGTGTTGTAATGACCCTTTTGAGTGTCTGTTTTCCTACTGAGAATCTTTGTTCATTAAAACCATGGACAGCCACTTTGCTGTGCATAGGAAGGAAATGTCTGATCTCAAAAAGATTCCTTGATTTACAACCCAGATGAAGAGCTTCAAGTAAGGGGTTTTGGAACTCCGCATTGCAAGGAAACAGAAGCCTGGTTCACTTCACAGTTCAGACCTGGTCTTTATCCCGCTACCCAGCCCTGTATTGTTATGTGCTATCAAAACACTGTTTCATTTACATTTCACCTAAACACCTTTTACTAAATCTATTAATCTATTCCTCTCTCATGAGATGCCCCATGGATCTGATGTTCAGTCTTCCATATTGGAATGAGCCAATAAATTAACTGTCCCTTAGGGACTTCGGATGATTGGACTAGGACAGCCCTTATCTTTTGGATCTTATCATCACCTCGCTGCCCCTCCCGCATCCCCCATTGGCGGTTGACCCTTTGCCCTCAGATCTTTTCCATAAGTTTGGAGCGCCTGAGTAAAGGAGATGCTAGGGCAGATCTTTCCCTTTTTCCTTTGCTGGTGTCTCTGTGGATCTTCTCCAGGGGTTCCCTACTGGGCCCTGTTAAAACCGTCTATTGCTGGTCTATCCAGCCTAAGGGTCCCAGTTTGACTTGAGGATCAGTTTGGGGTTGGGGTGAGGGTGATGGAGAGGATCAGAGAGTAATGGGGGGTTTAGGGGGGTTTAGGGTGAGTCTTAGGGGATAGAGTAAGGGTTAGAGGGTGAAGGTGAAGTTTTAGGGTGAGAGGATTGGATTAGAGTTAGTTTCAGGTCTGGTGTGGTTCGTGTTAGAGATTAGGTGTTAGGGATGATGGTCTAAGGGTTAGAAATTAGGTGAAGGTTAGGATTTAGGGTTATAGATACAGACTCAGCTTGCAGAGCTGTTTGTCACTAACATCATGGTTTGCCTTCTGCTATAATCCCTCCATCACCTCTAATCTCAAACCCTTCCTTAACCTGGCAGAGCTCAGCTAAGGGCTTCTCTGTACTCACCATGGTTATCATCAGGTCTCATTTCTCTTGGAAGCTTGTTTACACTTCCCCATATTATTTTGTAACGTGTGCACAGACATCTTGCTTTCTAATATGTTTTTTAAATCCCATGATCGCAAGTTAACAAGCGGATTTTTTGGCAACCTTGGGTTTTCTTTAACTCTTCTTTAAGCATTCTTAGAGCAGAGCCGCTTCCTCACAGGATTTTAAATTACTCTTCTTGGTTGCTTTACGAGATAATTTTGCAGCTTGCAAGATTTTCTTCAAAAGCAGAAAATGTTTTATCTATTTTGTTCACTACGTTTGATACATTTACCAACTCTAGGTCCATGTGTTTTTCCTGGGTTTGGCATCATTCGCTCCTCCTGAACAAGAGAACTCACCCAAGGAACATGTCCCCCCAAGTCATATACTGTCTGGACAGCTTAGCAGTCCCAGGACAGAGGTCTTCAGGCCCTGGGCTCACTGGTCTCTTGCAGGGCCACAGCCCTGCAGGGTCGTGGGGTGTCCCCTATCACTGTGCTGAGGTGTAGGATCTGAGAAGTAAAGAGACAGGACACAGAAGGACTGGAAAAGACAGCTGGGCTGCTTGGGGGGGGGAGGGGGGGTGCCACGCCACACCACCTATGGGCTGGGACAGATGAGACCCAGAAGGTCCAGGAGCAACTGTGTTGGGTACAAGATGGGGAAGGATAGTGAGTGAGGTCATCTTAAGGACAGTGATAGGGTTAAGGCAGTCATGTGAGCAATAAACAAGAGGTCCACCCCTATTAGGTCACCTAGGCTAGGAGGTGGGCAGTGCACAGCAAGGGGTGTGTAGTGTGCAATATCTCTAGGGGTAGGCTACTTCTAAGGGATTCTGTAGGAGGATGCTTTGAGCAGCAACAGCTGGCAAGGTCCACAGCCACCTGCTGGCAGCTTCCAGTGATTTCTATAGGAGGAGGATCTGAATCAGCACAGTAGCTAGAGAGCTGACAAGTTACACAGTCACCAAGGCACAATTATACTGGAGGGGTTATAAGCCCTTGGAGGCTTGTGGGATTGTGGGTCTGAGGGCAGCCTTCTACAAGAACTGAATGCAAGGTACTAAAATTCCTTTTTTAGGAGGAGAGGCTCTTGCCCCAAGCCTGCCATACAGTGGCTATCTTTACAATACTGAATGCTGCCCCCTGGGCCAGATTCTTGTCCTGGTTTAACTGTTTTTCCCTTAAATCATGTACTGCATCATGTCTGCTCTAGACAGTCCTCTGACTATAAGCAAGATACGCTCGTGTATAGCTGCTTATCCCTTAATTCACTCTCTGTACTGTGTCTGCTGTAGGCATTCCTCCAACTATGAACTAAGATATAATTATATATTTGTGTATATATAGAGAAATAACTAGTAAGATATTCAGGCACTAATTCTATAAACTAATATGTGATTATATATAATGGATTATGTAAAGGAAATAACTGAGTAATATTTTTCAGGCACTAATTGTGCCGGGTATCTGCTTAGCTCTTCCTTGGTGCCCAGATGGGGGGTTACCCACAGTGCCTGACAGGTCGAGTTGTCGCATGAACTGAACTAAGTGCTGATGGCACTTCACATTGAGCTGTGACACCTGATGTTCCTTAGCTTGCCTGGTCCAGAGTCAGCAGCCTCTGCCTGAGGTCCCTGACTCTGCTTTTATGACACCAATTTTCATCCTGGAGCCTGCCTTGGGGGTTGGGGTTCCCTATAGATTATGCTGCAAAGTATCCTAGATCCTCTTGGTGAGAGCTGTTGAGCAGGTCCTTGCCTGGGACAGATGTGATTGGCCTATGGAGTCCAGGGTTGTATAGGATGACATTGCCCACCTGTTTAGTGTCTCCGTAACCATTGGAATTCAGTTTGGGTGGGTAGGGAGGTGGAGCACAGGTAGGTAGAGCCATGGCTAGTGAAGGCTAAGTTTAGAATTAGGGTTGTTTTTAGGGTTAGATTTGATACAGAGGTTAGAGTCATCATGTTCACCTGGAAAGTGGCTGGGCAGCAGTGGCTGATTGTTCAATAACTGTGTCTAAGAAATCTTATTTGGGGCTGGGCACAGTAATTGACGCTTGTAATCCCAGCACTTTGGGAGGCCAAGGTGAGTAGATCACCTAAGGCTAGGAGTTTGAGACCAGCTTGGCCAACATGGTGAAACCCCATCTCTACTAATATTACAAAAAGTAGTTGGGTGTGGTAATGTACACCTGTAATCCCGGCTACTTGGGAGGTTGAAGCACTAGAATTGCTTGAACCCAGGAGACGGAAGTTGCATTGAGCTGAGATTGTGCCACTGCTCTCCAACCTGTGTGACAGTGAGACAGGTCTCACTACAGTGAGACAGTATCCAAAAGAGAAATCACGTTGGGGGTAGGCATGGTGGCTTATGCTTGTAATCAGAGTACTTTGTGAAGCTGAGGTGGGCATATCACTTGAGTCCTGGAGTTCAAGAGCAACCTGAACAACATGGCGAAACCCTGTCTCTACAAAAAACACAAAAATTAGATGAGTGTGGTGGCACGTGCCTGTAGTTCCAGCTACTTGGGAGGCTGAGGTGGGTGGCTCACTGGAGGCTGGGAGGTCAAGGCTACTGTGAGCCAAGATGGCACCAGTTTACTCAAGGCTGGGTGATAGAGTAAGACCCTGGCTCGAAATAAACAAAAAACTTAGGTTTTTGGTGGAGCCAGGTTTACTGGAGCCCTGCTCTCTGTCCAGACGGGTGGGTTCATACAGGCTGGTAGCTTGGCCAGGTCTCGGCCATCTGCTAAAAGCTGCGTTGCTGTGGATTTCGCTTACTGGGGTCACAGCCATTTCCAGGAAGACGGTAGCGGTGGTATTGGTGATTGTGCTGGGTCCTAGAACGTTGGGGGGAGCCCCGCAAGTGCTGTTGCAAGGGTCTGAAGCCTCAGCCTGTTCCCATATACATGTTGGTTTAGAAAAGAATTAGAAACGTAGGCACATAGTTATTCCTTTATATGATCATATATAATCTTATAGTTACTTATAAAGGTATACAGTGTAACCTTTAATTTTACTAGTGACTGTTGGGTTATGAAGCATGGAACTGAGGTGATGCTTCAGTGGTCACGTCCCATGTCCACTCTCACGCCCTCCTTCTGCACCTAGTTTCTTTTTTTCTCAGAAGATAAGAATGTGCTTGACATTTCTAACAAAATTGCGAAGAGCGCTGACGCATTAGCTTTTCTCGACTCAGCTACTTGAAAGTCCTGGGCCCCCTGTCTTCAAGCCACGTGATTTACCTGACCCTATCACTGACCACCATTACCTCACCCTACCTTCCCTGCTCACTGCTTAGTACTCAATAAAAGTCAGTGTCCAGGCACTCTGTGCCACTGCAGGTCTCTGTGCTTTGGTTGGCAGTGGGCCCCCAGCCCAAACTCTCTTTTCTGTATCTCTGTGTCTGTGTCTTTTATTTCTAATTTCTCATTTCCACACCAGCAGGGAGGGGCTCACAGAACCCTGTAGGGCTGGACACTGTCTGGTGTACCAACGTGGGTGTTTTTCAACGTGGGCCTGTCCCTCGCAGTGTGAAGATACACCTTGAGCGTGCAAGCAGAGGATATATCGATGAGAAATTCCTGAGGACTGTGGTTGATAAGCTCGTAGTAAGCTTGGGCAGCTCGGAGGAATTTGGGGTAACCATAGGACAAGCGAATACAAAGTATTCGGCCTATCTTAATTTTATAAAATTCTTTTTAAAAAATGAGGTTAATGTTTCTTCTGATAAACTCTTTCAGTTATTTGAGGTGATAGATCAGTTCTGTCCTTGGTTCCCTGTTGATGGAACTTTAGAACTTAAGGACTGGGACAAGGTCGGCAGCCAGCTTAAAGCGGCTCAAAAGGAAGGCAGTGTTTTTCTTGTTACAATGTGGTCTATTTGGTCTTCTGTTAGAACTGTCCTTGAGTCTTTGCAGACACAGGAAGACTCCTTGGAGGCTGACTCCTCCTTCCTCTCTTCAGAGGAGGTTGAAGTAGTCCTTGAGGTGCTTTTTCCTGAGGACACTGCCAAGACAGGAAGGTATTGCTGATTGAAGCGGGCCCAGCTTTCACTTTGGTTTCTCTGGCTACTCCTAAACCTTCAGCACCACCTTTTGATGACCCTGAGGATCTTATGCATGAGTTACAAACGCTTAATTGGCAAAGCTCAGTTGAGCCTCCCATGCAACCACCGTCATGGCCAGAACCTTCTCTGCCCGGCTATGGGCATCAGCCCCGTAATGAGGCTCAGACTATGCCCTGTGATGGGTATCAGCCTGGTAATGAGGCTCAGACTTTGCCCTGCTGTAGGTCTCAGTGTGCTAATCAGGCTCAGACTGTCCTTTCTCTGCCTTCCGTGCATCACGCTCCTCAGAAGCCTACTCTGCACGCTGCCGGTCAGCCTGCTGTGCAGGAAGCTGTGTGTAGGCCTTGCCGTAAGACTGTCAACCTTTCCTCTCAACATTCCAATTTCCTTTCCATTTCTGGTCCGGCCATGACTGAGGTTAGCTCCTAAAATTAACAAATTACATACATTGATAAAAATTATACTCCTCCTATGAGAGCAATTGCTCAGGCTAGGCAAAAAAGCAGATATGCTACTATTCACATTTAGTAAAGCACCTCTTAAAAACAGGAAAAATTCAAGTTGTCAGTTGTTGTCAATCTGTGCTTTCTTACTCCATTCTTCTGTTGCTTTGTGTTTCATTGCTTTATAAAGAAATAGCTGAGGAAAAAGTAGACTGTAACTGGGATGAGAAAAACCAGCTAACAAAAATAAATAAATAAATTAGGAAAAAGAAGGAGTCTGTCTGTCAGACCCTCCTCCGTATTTTATCAAAGAGTAGCCAGATCCGCCTGACATTCCTCCGTTAGAGGAATCAGAGGCCGTTTCAAGAGTGAAACTTGCTACTCCACCAGCGGTGTTGAACTGATCCCAAGGCCAGCAAATGCTGCCGGGCAGGAGGAGGAAACACAAATGCAAACACCTAGCAGCATCTGGACAGGGCCGGGTCCACATACCTACATGCCGCTCTCCACAGCTGCTCCACAGTGAAATGTGTGTGCTTTGTAAACAACATCCCCAATTGTAATTCTCTATGAAAACTTAAGGATTTGCAAGACTTTCAACGTGGCTCTTTTAAAATCTTATTTAAGTAAACGGAAAGAAATTACAGCTAGCCGATAAATTAGTAAGGAGCAATTAGAAGCAAGCCATATTGCTTTGCTCCTCAGTAGAAAAGAATTTCCTAATTAACTGATAAGTTGCAAAACCTGCTTAATATCTTAAAAGTCAACTGTGGTAACAAGATGGTTCAAGGCCACATGCCAGAAACCTTGCGGGCAAAAAAGTGCAACACCTGTGCTACCAGGGTAAAAGACCACCAGCCCAAGACAAATCCCACTCCGGCCATAAAAATGTTCCAAAAATGGTTAAGGTATGTCTAAAGATGGAAAGAATGTGTGTGAGAGAGAAAGAGGTAAGGAAGGCAGAGAGAGAGGCGCAGAAAGTAAGACACAAGACATAAAGGGGTGAAAAGGAAATATTTAAAAAGCTATAAAGTTGCACCCTTAGGAAGGAAGGTTGTAAAAGTTTAGCATGTCTAAGTTTGTCAGTGAAAGTTCTAACAATGTCATAAAAGGGAATTTATGCAAGTAGGTTGTATAAATTTTGGTTTGAAGGTCTAAAGTTTTAAAATATTGTAACAAAATTTTTTTGTGTGTAAACATATTAAAGTATCATCCAGTGTTTTGTGAACTAGACATTAAAGCAAAACATGTTTTTCTTAAAGCACTAACCCACTCTTTTACAAAAATTGTAAAAATCTCTTACATGTTATTTCTCTCATTTCATCTGGGCTATGGGTCAAACACAAGAAAACACAACTCATGTTAAAAAATATTTGTTATCTTGCTTTGCTCTTATGGGCATTCCACAAAAAATTAAAACAGACAATGGCCCTGGTTACAGCTTCAAAGCTTTACAAAACATTATGTTACAATAAAAAATCAGTCATACTACTGAAATTCCTTATAACTCACAAGGCCAAGCTATTGTTTAAAAAGCCAATAAGACATTAAAAACTCAGTACACACACACACAAAAATAATAAAAGGGGAAACAGGGAATGTAGAACCCCACAAATACAATTTAACTTAGCATTATTAACAAAAAAAAATTTTTTTTAAAGCTTGCTAACAGACAACAAATAACGGCATGTGAACAACACCTGAATAAACAATCCAAAAAGGAGAACTTAGGGCAGTTAGTTAATCTGGTGGCAAAACAGAATAACAAAAAGTTGGGAGAAAAGCCAATGTAATAACAACGGGGAGAGGATTTGCTTGTGTCTCTCCAGGAGTGAATCAGGATCCTGTGTGGGTTCCGTCTCAACAGCTGAAACTGTGTCATGGCTCCAACTGAAAAATCTCCGAAAAGCAGAACGAAACTTGCCCTCCGACCCACAACCTTCAGGGTCTAAACATAACACCACAGACACACTCACTAACCCCTAACACTGTACATTACAGACCTCCTTCATGGGGTCAGATAAAAATAATGTCACTCCAGGTTGAAACATTTTTACAGGAACAAGGAATCCCAAAGACAACTGGTAATCTTATCTTGGCTGCCTTTATGGTAGTTACAGCGGTGGTGAGTATACCCGGCGCTGGGGCTGTACGAAATTATACTTATTGGGCTTATGCCCCTTTTCCACCTTTAATTCAATCTGTTTCATGGATGGACTTCTCAGTGGAGATCTATTCAAACAACAGTGCCTTTATGCCAGCTCTTAATGATGACAGATACCCTGCTCAACCTGAAGAGGAAGGGATGAATTTTAATTTGTCTATTGAGTGCAGATTTCCACCACTGTGCGTAGGAAAAGCTTCTGAATGTTTAAAGTGTGATTATCAAAATTGGATGTGGACAGTGCCCTTTGCAGGCAATGCCTCTTGTCAAGTACATAATGTGTTTAGTAGTTACTCCTTCCAAGTAGTTACCCGTGAGTCAAATTCTCCACAAACTTATCAAACCAAGGGGCTACTAGACTGCCCACATAAGGATGCGGAAGGACCTTTTCAGTTTAACGGTACTTTATGGGAAAATTGTAATGTTCTAAAACCTGTTTTACTACACAGCTCTCATATGGTGGTTATTATTGATTGGGCCTCAAAAGGATATTATTGGGTAAATTGTCTTAACCAAAACACCCATTGTCATAAATATGAGTACTTGTTAAATTATATGGAAGGAGAATGGTCATCTTACAAAGAGAATGGGTTTCTCCTTGCCTGCTCAAATGGATGGAAAAGGGAATTGTTTCTGCTGGACCAAAATGATTCACCCTATGGTTACTCCAGAACATCCAAAATTGTGGAAATTGGCTTCGGCTATATCTGGAATTGGATTTTGGAGTACAACCTATCAAAAAATTCTCCACAGGAGGACAGCTACTTATAAGGTTGTTCTGAGAAATTGGTACCTATAAGGAGTGTGTTAAAGCACCTTATATGTTACTGGTTGGAAAAATAATTCACTCCCAGCACCGAAACTATTGACTGTGATCGATGTAAACGGTTCACTTGTATTGACAATACCTTTGATGCTCAAAACAGCATTCTTGTGAGAGCAAGAGATGGGGTGGAGATCCTAGTTTCATTGAAACATCACGGGAAGCCTCCCCTTCTACTCATATAGTCAATAAAGTTTTATAGGGGATACTTAAGAGAACTGAAAGATCTGTATTCACCTTAATTACTGTACTTACGGGATTGATTGCTGTCACTGCTTCAGCCACTACTGCTGGTGTTGCAATTCACAGTTCTGTTCAGACTGCTCACTATGTTGAAAATTGGCAACAGAATTCCACTAGACTGTGGGACTGTCAAGCCCAAATTGATCAAAAATTGGCTAATCAAATTAATGATCTCCACCAGAGCACGATTTGGCTGGGAGACAGAGTAATGAACCTTGAGCATTGCATACAGTTACAGTGTGATTGGAATACTTCTGACTACCATATCACCCCTTATGTTTATAAAGAAACAACATCATTGGGACAGAAGACATTTAAAAGCATGGGATGGCAACTGGACTCTCAATACCTCTAAATTAAAAGAGCAAATCTTTGAAGCCTCCCAGACTCATTTAAATACTGCACCTGGATCAGGAGAATTTGACATAATCACCAATAACTTACCCAGACTCAACTGTATGAAATGGATAAAGTCCTTCCTGTGAGTCTTCTTGCCTGGCTGTTTGTGTGGCTGCGCACTCACCCGTGCATCGTGACCTGCAGGAGCACAGTGGCCAGCGTGTGCTGATTCTGCACACTTACGTAGATGGAAGGCTCTAGGTACCACAGCAGTCCCTGGAGGCACAGGAGGTTCCGTGACGTGTTCACAGGCAGCCTCAGCAGAGCTGGGGTGAGCATAGACAGCTCCGGGCCTGGGCTCCTCACCTCCTCTGCGGTGTGTGTGTGTCTGCGCACAGGGACCCCGTTTGCCCTGTCTTACACAGTTCCGTCCATCTGCCTTCCCATCATAGCTGCCACCTGTGTTGCATGCCTGTGTGCACCGTGTTCATTTGCATGTCTGTCCGTGTGCCTGCACCTGTGCTTTTCATGCGTTTGTCATCCACTCTTCAGTCCAGGGCTTCCATTAGTCCACCCGCTGTTCATGTGGCAGACAGCACTCTAGGTGCTGGGAGTGTCCAGGAATGCACAAGACAGGTAAGAGCCCCTGTCCTTGCTAGGCCTGTGTGCTGGTGGGAGAGACAGACAGCAGACACGACAGATAAGTAAAAGCCGTAAGACGCAGGGAGTGGTAAGTGCCGAGAGGAAACACAAAGCCAGGCGTGGAGATGTGGCCTCTTGGGTGCTAAAACTTAGGTGGGACGGTCAGGCAGGGCCTCTGGGGTGAGACTGGAGCAGGGCTGGAGGAGGAGCAGGCGGAGGGAGAGAAGGGCAGAGGCGGAACCACACAAGAGCTTGCCCGGCTGGAGCAGGGCTGGGCAGGTG